>CAJNDT010006051.1:0-176098 GCA_905221615.1 Symbiodinium sp. CCMP2592
AAAAAATCTATCGTATTTTCAGATCATTTATAACGAATAGAGGTTTCATATTGACGAATTTCTTATCAGTCGGAGATTTATTTCGCAAGCGTATATGAAGAAAAAATCTATTATACATATCTATATATATATATCATGCAATATCATGTGATTAATTTTGAATTTCTACCGATATCAGTATCATATCAATATCATATTTTACCATCCCAATTCTCTCTTCAGCAAATCTTTCGTTCAAAATACTCTAATTTCTAATTTTCGTTGTTCGGAGATAGTTCTTGGCTCGATATAAGTAGATTAATTCTTTCGTGGTGGATATACGATATCAAATCCGGAAAACAAAAAATATGATCAAATATTGTTAGCTGGCTGAATCTATCTTCCCCTTTCGATGAGCTCTTGGGAAGACAGAGGGCCAGCAGGCCTGATTTATCGATACGACGATGCGCGAATATATGCTCTCGGGCCCCCCCCAAATGGTATCCCCCCCCGGCCCCCCGCCCCCGGCCCACCTCCCGTGCCAGCAGCGGTCCCACAACCGGAACGAACCCACGCAAACCAAAGAGAGGGAGGACGATGGAGAATGATCCCAGCCAGTTCTTCTTCACATAGCGGACAACTGCATCAGAGCAGGGACAGGGGCACCGCTTGCAAGGAGAAAAGAGCAACATCAAATTTTGTATGGTGACAAGCACGTAACGATGACATTACTGCTACCAAGCGGCAGCAACCATACCTTACCTCTGTAGAACACACTGCCCCATACAGGCGGGGCGGGGCCAACCAAAACGACCACAGGCCCCACCCCACAGGGGGGAGTGGACACGGCACGTACCGATGACATTGCTACTACCAAGCGGCAGCAACCATACCATACCGCTGTGGAAACACACTGCCCCCCACAGGCGGGCGGGGGGCAAAAAGACCACAGGCCCCACTCCACAGGGGGGGAGGGGACGAGGCCAAACAAGACCACCCAGCAAGACGGGGAAAGCAACAAGGCCAAACAAGACGACTACCCTGCATCATATATGTGGATAGGTATCTCAAACCCGGACGAGAACAAATGAAGCCAAAGCTTTATCTGCGAATTTGAGGTGAGATCCTGCGGCTTCCGGCTTTCCTGAACTCCATCAGCACAGGTCTGATTGAGCGATAAAGCTGGTGTGACGGTTGTTGGAGCCCTGTCGCAGGTACATTGACATTCACCACGGCTCCATTGGACCCGGCTGCTCATTTCGGAATGGAGCGCTCATCTGGTGCCTGCGCCAAACGATTTGGGACTGCTCATATGGCAGTGCCAAAGGGTCAGCGGTCCGAAAAAGTCAACCAGCCTCGCCCTGCAAGGGCGCGTTGCCCTGTGCTGATGGGTCCATGGACGGATAGTATGGCCTGTACCTGAGCATCAACCAGTGACAAAGCAAGCTGGGGAGGCCCTCCAGATCCACCATCCTTTGCGCTGTGAGGGCGGTGCGTGTTGCCAGCCGCTGGCGGCGCCGACCTACAACAAGATGCGAAAATCCTCAACACAACAGCACAGGAAAAATTGCTCAGGCACTTGTTGCTAAGACAACTGCCCCGCGGCCACTGCTGCAGATGCCTCTTTCTCTTTGGACACCTAAAGCCACCGTGAGATGTTCAGCCACTTCAAATCCCTCACAGCAGAAAAAAGCAGAAAAAAGCTTTCCCATGCTCTCCCTTTTGCCTTGCACGGCCTACTCTCCAATGATCTGCTGCAACTGCCACTAAGATTGGCTTTCAAGTTAACGATAGCGACATAAGACTCGATCTAGCCTCTGTAGAAATGAAAGCTCCCGAGTCCGGCCTGTGGTCGGCCCCAGGTCACGTTGACGTTCTTTCCCTCATGCAACAATGAGATACGAGGTTCAGGCAGCACCGCTGGAGGCAAAAAGCAGGAATGCTTAGGCCGACGCGTTGATCTTGAGGATCTTGTGTGTGTTTTTGGCAGCCTGTTCTGCCACCTTCACTTGCTGCACCATCACTATCTTACCGGGCCCTCTCGGCCAGCACATGCAAGTACCAGCATCCCCTGACATCCCCTGACCACTGACCACCATGTCCAGCCTCTCGCTTCACGAAGGTGACGAAGGCACAGCTCTGCTTCGGTGCCATCCTGATGCTGCGAATCCTTGTCCGCCAGCAGCATGGAAAGTGGCTTCTGGGAGAACATACACACCAAACGCATAGCCGCAATGTAGAGCAACCTGCTGTAGAGACTTGCATGAGCCTTGGGTCCACGCTCTCCAAAAACGTAGAACTGATTTCGGATGTCCTGGTCGATCTTCTTTACCGGGCTCCGGCTACATGTAGTTCTTGGACATTCCCTTGAAGGTCCAGGATTAGATGGGCGTGCCTTTTCTCACAAGGTGGCTTACGGAAGACGAAGCCGTCCGGTGAGAATCGCGACCGGTAGGTTCCTAAAGCCTCGCTTCTCCAATACAAAACTCGAGCCTTCTCCTTGGCTCCAGGTGGTAGTCCACCAAGATACAGCCTCACGTCAAAAGGAGTCTGTCAGTCTGCTGGCACGCGAAGGATATTCCAGGCAGAACACAGAATCAACTAGCAAAACGATTGAGATCCCTGCGTCGTCACCGCCTTGTCCTCCGGCGGCATTAATGTGAGGTCCTGCGTCGTTTGTGCAGAACACCAATGCAGCCAGAGTGGACGGAATCTAGTCCTGGATCCTTAGAACCGCATCAGAGCAAAGGGGCGAGTGAGCGCGCGAGAGAGCGAGGGAGCGAGGGAGCGAGGGAGACAAAAAGAGAGAGTCCGTAAGATCAAAGGGTCTTTTCCCAAAACCCTTGCACGAGGATTCTCAAGCAGGATACTCCCACATGGACCCTCGAGGAAATGAGCCTTGACTACGAGCTTCCTTGCTTTTCCGTTGGGGCACAAGTCAAGAGAAGGCTCAGGATTTCAGGACAACTGAAGCCCCAATTCCAGTGGCTTCAGCTTTGTTGCTACAGACATGTGGAACCGGCAAGCCGACGAGCACTGCGCTCAAGGCCCATACTACTTTCCACTGAGGGTCCGGATACTCATGATTCCACGGGCTTGCAGAGTGTCAACTCTCTCTCAGGATAAAAGTCCTGGCCTCCTCCGCTCTACGGATGATCTTGTTTGCCAAGGGGTCGTTCTCCCCATGGAAACGATCTCGCCTTTGGCACGGCAGCACTTAAGCACTCTAACCAATCCCAGCATCGTCCTGTAAGATCCGAGCAGTTTCTGATTGGCTAGGTCACCGCCTTGCGGGAGCTCGTGCCTGAAGGGGCAATCTGCACCTGAAATCACAGCGAGCTGCGGTTGCAGTCATCTCAAGAAGTTCTCAGAGCATGCACAGGCCTCTATTGCAGGCACCCTTCACGTAGAAGGTGCATATTCTTGCCTTACAGCAGGTGGCTCGCTCTCTTGCCAGAGGCGCCCTGAGCTTCGCCGCGCAAACTGTCCAACCTACGACCTGTGGCCATTCTCTTGCGTGTATGCATCTCGCTACAATGCCTCGTTTCGCTTGTAGTATGGGGTCATCCGTGCCAACCTGGCAGCTCTTCTCACACGAGTGCGACTCGAAACTAGCCATAATGCCTCAAGCTCTTTGCAAGTCGCTTTACTAGGACGCACCTAGACACCTTAAATCATGAAGCGTGTAAACGGCCACACAGCCTTGGGTATCTCTGCGGGCAGGGCAACCCAAACACCGCCCAAAGTTGCACGTGCACCTCTGCAGCATCGGATGTGCACCCACCTTGCCGTAAGGCAGATCCTGCACGCCATTCAGTGCTTTCTGACACTATGAGTCGGCAATAAATCTGTGGACGTGCGAAAACAAGTCTGCGGTTCTGAATGTTCTGACATACAAACTCAACCCGATGTCCTCACCGTCTGGATCCTTCTGCGCATTCTGCAGCTGATAATCTCTGCCTCAATTGTCAGGCGTCTTCAGCATTCTCTGTGGTATGCAACGTCGGCAGGTCGCACACATGTTCACAGTTTGAAAAAATCCACGCAGTGCGCAGGTTCTACGAAGCGAAAGGAGAGTCCGACGAACAATCGCTTCCAAGTGCCAGGCCCACTCGAGAGTGCGGCAGCTGAACCTTGCTTGCGCCGAGCTCCTGCTTGGTTGGTGAGATACAGACTTGGGAAGTCGGTTTTAGTCAGCTTGACCTTCAAGAAAGCTCTGGACAACTTAAACATCTTAAACTCACTGCTTCCAGTTGCGAAAGCGCTGTCAGCTCCTCCATAAACTTGTCTCTCACTTGCACGGGGAGGCCAAACTCCAGATCAAACAAGCATGTCCTCAGTTCTTGCAGCATGCACTAACAAATGCACATCGCAGATCTGAGACTTTTGGCTGCCTCTGGGCGCACCGCTGTCATAAAACAATTCCACACGCTTCTCTTGCGAAATGACGGCACTGCAACTTTTCAGATGGACCGGTACGAGCAGAAGCCAAACGAGAAGAAGAGCAGTAGGCTTCCATGGCTCATCTACAGCCACTTATGTAAGATGCCGACTGACACACATTCTTGACCTTTGCACAGCTTTGACCTTAGCGATTCTGAAATCCCTCCGAGGTCAAATTGCAAGGCACAACAGAGAGACTCCAGTGGCCCCCGAGTCCAGGACACACAACCGTGGCCTGCCACAGAAAAGACCCAAACGGCATCTTAGATCTGGCTCCCCTGAACACATCTTAAAGACTGGCCTTGTATCGACCTTGTGTGCCAGCTTTCCATCTAAAGATCGTGAAAGGCCGAGCCTCAGGAATGTTGCGCATACTCTGTGCCGCAGCCCCAGGAGAGTCCGAGTAAGGTTCGTGCACAAATCTTGCACTCAACACCGTAATCCTCCTTCTGCATCCGAACCTGCGCAAAGCACGGCAAGGCCGTGTGAAGAGAATACGATTCCTGAAAGGACCCACCGTGCACTGCAGGGCTGAGTCGGGCACATAAGGATTGTCTCCGAGGCATGTTTCACAGAGGATTGGGAACCTCGGCACTGAATAACTTCTGTTGTCCCACAAGAGCTGGCGAGGTCTACCTACAACCAATGGTGATGTCGATGAGAGCTCTGCCGACAAACAGATGTCAACGTTGCCCCGTCAGCAATGACATGAAGATCAAGGCGCGGACTGGGCCTTTTCCCATCCTTCCTTGTTGACCTGTCAACAAGCGTCTCCTCATCTTTCTTATTGCAAATGTGACTGCTATCTTCGTGAGGTGCGACTTAGACTGCTAAATTCCCTCGGGACATCTTCGCACAACTGTCACAGGTCGGGCGTTCTCCCCTTCAGATTCTCATGCAACACGGAGAACTCATCACGTATTTCACAGAATTTAGCAAATCTCCGTCAAAAGAGCAGAAACCCTCGCACGAACACAAACCCTCGTCGCTGCTCTTAAACAAACCATGTTGCCTGCGAAGCTATCCGAAAGCCTTTCTCTGTCATGGCCTTGGATGCAGAGAGCGGGCCGTCTTCAGCGTACACCAAAAACGTGTCAGGTTCTCTCGCAGAAACGCAAACAACTTGAGCTCAGAGCCGCACCCCAGGAGTTCAGGAACTTGACCCAGGCCTCCCCTCTGAAAGCCCCAAGCGGCGGGAAGCACAACCAAGTCTCTCCATCACATCTTGCTACATGCCTCCACTCGTAACACACAATTCTGGTGACAGACAGCACCGACTGCAGCGACTGCGTCTGACGAATCCGGGCTTTTTTCACTCTTTAAATCAAAGGGCAGGTTCCAGGACATTCTTGCTGATCTGCATGGCAGCCGCAAGTCACCGGACATTGTGGTCGAAGCGAGACGAACATGTCCAGCTCCGCCCTTGGAGTGCCTACGCTTGAGCGTCTCGGTGTATAGCAGGACTGATGCAGACAGCGTCTCATCCGAGATGAAATTAATGCTAAACGCACCTGTCAGATATCGCTTTACATATTCGCTCTCGACCAGTTCGTTCACCGTCCAATCCTCGCAAGGTGCATGGCGAAGCCTCGCTGAGTTATCCCTAACAGGGCTGCACCTCTTGGGGCAGCCGAAGGGCACCGTGGCAAAGGCACCTGCTGCTGGCTCCAGGGGATCATCACAACCACAGGTCTGAGGGCAGAGCGCGCGAACACTGCTCAGGTTGTACTTTGCGCAGAGATCGCTTTGCAAAGCAAGGGCTGTGCAGCTGTCTACTCGGCTATCTGTAACACTACGTAGCCGCGGTCTGACGAGATTTTCAGCGAAGGCAGAGTCAGTGCATGGTAAGTTGTCTGCAGCAGCTGCGACGTCGCTCCGTTCCAGCAGGAGCACCTGCTGGATTTTCTGCAATACGGGTGTGTCGTCAAAGTCTCTTATCTGCTCCATGCTCATAGCTTCTGGATATAAACCTTCCATATGGTATAGATCAAGGTTCGCCAGCTCGAGCACACTCCTCTGCTCGGTGCTGAAGGTCAGCGGCGCCTCTTCCGAAAATGTTTGCACAGCCTCGATGATCCCAGTGGCCGCATTTACAGCATAGATGAAGTCCTGCCTGCCGCTGCAGAGTATGTTGAGAGCCAACTGCGTTGTGTTCTGCAGGGGTTGTAGAAGCAAGTACCACGACAACATCAGACCAACAAGCCGCAGAGCGAGTTTAATAAAGTTTCGTGCACGATCTAATAGTCCGGCATTGACATGCCCCAACCCCGGCATTCGCGGCTGAGAAATCGGAAGTGTGCTCAGCTTATCCAGCAGGAAGCGCGCCCGCCGTGGCATAAAAGCAGACTCGATCAACTCGTCCAGATCAAATATGAAAGCCAAGGCAACGGCTTTCAAGATTAGGTCCGCTAGGCTGAGTGTATTTGCAAGATATCTCGTGCCAGTTACCATGAGCACAGCAGCCACCACGAAACGTGGCACGATCACAAGAGCAAGCAACATGTCCTTCCTGCTGTGCGATATTTGTGAGATCGTGGCCGCCTTCTCGACAGCATCATCTTCGCCAACCTCAGTCGACAACTGCGTCGTCTCACCTACAGGGTATGTCTGTACGGCGCCAATAAAACCAAGGATGTCAAAAATCTCCCGCAGTGTGGTCATGAGCCAGCATCCGATGGCCAGCAGAGCCAGAACTGGACCGAAGGTGCTGCAGTTGTAAAGGTCAGTGACTAGCCCGGTCTGGGCATTTGCTAACTGTAATGAATCGTCTTGACTGCACACACGCCTTGCCAGGGAACGACCTCCGCCCAAGTCTGCGTACTTCACATCGTGGGCAACATCGGCCCTGAATCGGAGCAGCTGATTTAGCTGATCCGGCTTGAGGACATCTTCCAGCATGTGCATCTGAACGACAGCCACAAAACCCATCTGGGTGGTTATGTTCAATAGAACGAGAAGGGTCGCAATGAAAGAGTCCCACTTGCTTAGCGCCGGGAGGCCAATACACAAACAAGCGTCCCACACGGAGTGCTGCAGCTCGTAGCATGGACCAGGTGTCACGATGCCAGCACGCATCCTGAGTTGCAGCTGCACCGCCCATGCACACAAATGCATAATGCATACAAAAGCTCATCACATGTTAGACTTCGGCAAGCCTGGCAACAACCCTTAGTCCAAAGCGATGCTGTGCGCAGCACCTGAGAATCAACATGCAGGGTGCTGCAGGAGCCCGTCAAACGACCTGAAGCTTATGAGGCCCTGCAGCGCCGAAACCCAACTCTTCTGCCCACTAAACTCCTTTTAGCAGACTGAGCATCTCATCGCCTGTCGAAGTGAACAACGCTCTCTCGAAGACTTCCGACTGTGAGGCCAAAAGCTCCCCGCAGGAAACACTCTGGCCATCCTTCCGACATTCGACATTCTTGTTCACTCTGCCCGAGGTTCATTTACATTGTCAATGTAAGAGTAAGCATGAAGCACATCGGATGTTTGCAGCGCACGAAACCGAAATCCCACGCGAACCTGGCATCTTGCAGCGAACTTCGTCTCCAGCTCGCCGGCAGACTGCCGCGACAGTTCTAAATTGCCTGGTCCGAAAATAGAAAACTCCACAAAACACAACGTGAAACAAACAAAGCGCGCATGTCGATGTGCCTTCACGACCCTCGCTCGTCACGAGCAGCCAAGCAGCCCTATACTAAACCGAGACCCGGAAAGAGGGCGCGGGGAGTCGCCTGTTCTCTCAGCAGGGGTTTTAAAAGATTTGGATCCTCCAGCTTTGAGACATGCACTGGTTTGGGGAGTTTGGCGACTTGGGGTTTGCGTGCTTGCGCGCCTTGTTTTGGGATATAGTTGGGTTTTGTCGGGAAATATCAAAACTGATGTGATCCCCCAAATCGTCAAGGCAAGAAGGCTTTGCACAAAAACAGCAGGGTTGTGACGATACCTTTCATTTACACTTACGGATACTTCTTGGAAACTAAACGAGCAGCACACCACGACTGCGATTCTACGATCGTGTGGTTACCCCCTGTCGATGCACGTTGCTGTCACCACACTGGCTTTCCACGACGGGGTAGCATGAGAGCCGGTCAGCGCATAAGCGGAACCTGTTCGTGTATCCTTCACAGCTTCGTCGACTAAAACGCAAGCCGGTACTGTGCAAACTTCAACACGCTCGAGATGCTAAGGTCTGTGCTTCAAGCCTGTCCACCTCAAGCGTCGACATGATTCTTCCAGAAGCCGATCACAGCATGGCCTTCCTCCCACCCCTACAATCGAACCCTTGCCCGACAGTTAGAAAATTATCCCAATGCAACCTAGGCCGGCCACATTTCACACCAACTCGCGCCTCAAAGCAACCAGAGCCTGGCTGGCATTCCGGCCTGCTCGCACACCTGGTTACTGGACCACCATCTGCGGGCAATCTTTGGTTTTTGGGCGCACACAGCGCACGCACAAACTGCAGGCTCGCACCCACAGGTGCCCACATCAGCAGGCCCACCCATGATTCACAACCCCTGTGCTCATAACTCGCAAAACAACAATCATCTGAAGTGCTTAACATGACGTGTTTGCTGCAGGACTCTTGCGCCACATTGAGCCACACAGCCAAAAGCAAAGCAGCAACAAACCTGTGCATGTCAAAACCTGAAGGTCCAGGTGCCGTGTCTAAACGGACGCAGCAACTTGCTTTTGCATGGGCCATGTTGGCTGGGATGTCGACTCAAAGATCCGCGGAACCTTGGCCACAGAAACAGCGAGATAGAGGATTGGAATGTTTGAGGATTGGTCCTTGCGAAGTCCAGGAGCCACACTTGAAGAGGGACCCTTTTTCCTCGGGCCCATCTTTCCATTTGTCCCTGCGCCAGGTGGTTTGGACTACGTACAGCCACAAACGGGATTGGCAGCGCGTGCTTCGCGATGCCTTGCTTTCAGCTTCTTGACCTTCAATATGCGCCACTGGTCAACATATCAGCTGTTGGCTCGACAAGGCGCAGACTCGGGCCAGGAGGTCGTCCACGTCCTGCAAAAGCACGCACAGCAGATTAGCTGGAAAGATATGATACATGATTCAACACAAACGAAATGAGGCCCTGTGGCTTCCCTGATGTACGACAAGGAACGGAGGAAGCAGCTACCTAGGCGAGACCTTGGACCGCTGCCCAGCTCAGACACGATGCCAGCGAATGCTGGAGACACTGACCGGCAATTCACTATCAGAATGATTTCATTGATCTGGTCATCGGTGCAACGGGACAGACAGCTCAACCCCAAACAACCCACACATCGCACATTCCTGGATGTTGGCTTTGAATCGAGCTCCCTCAACTCGTCAGCTTTGATTCCCCAGAACTTTGGTCAGTCTTTGGCGTCGCAGTCCGTCATCTGTGAACGGCTTCGAAAGTATTACAACGCCTGTTCCTCCATCACCCCGCCCCATCTCATCGCGGCATAGCAGCTCAGAAACGATGTGTAATCCGCTGAGGCATGCGTCCCGGCATCATGGAAAACGACCCTTTACAGCTCTGGATACAAACTTCTGATAACATCACAAATCGAGCCTCGCGCAGCAAGTTTACGCGCTGGTCGATGATTGGAGACGTCTGGGCATGAGCGAAAGCTGAGACACTCAGTCACACATGCATTCTCATCTGGCCGCCTTCTGCTGCTGAAGCAGCACCTCAGCTTTCGCCTTCTGCTCGAGGTCCTGCAAGCCAGTGCAATCTTGCTGTACCCCATCTGATTTGCGAGCGTTTGCGCCTGGTTCAGGTAGAACGAGTGCAGCGCCGTGCCCTTGATACTGGCACTGGTGGAAACCCCTATGGGCTATGTAGCCTGAACCCCTATAGCGCCTATATAGCCGTCCTATGGGTTGCACAACTGCCAGCCCAAAACCCTATATGGCTTAGGCTTTGACTTCCTCATCCGTCGAATCGGAAGGCTCCTGCAGAACACGGGGCGCACCCTTTAACATGAGAATGTCAGAAGCACCATAATGCAAGGCAGCGGCTCCTGCACCGCTGCACGTTGGGGCTGCAGCTCCAGCCAACGCTGGACCTGAGCTTCTCCACGTAATGTCGCAGCAGGGACACGCTGGTCTGAGTCCAAAACTTTCGACATGGCGCTGGGGTCCTGTTGCCACAGCAAGAGACCGTTCATGAAGCAGTAGCGCAATTTTTGGGGCACACCTCTGCCTCTTCTTCAGGCGCAGGCTGCCTTCATTCAGGGCTTGATTGCGTGTGTGTGTGTGTGTGTGTGTGTGTCATTTGAGGTGCTAGCCAAGGACAACGAGAGCTAGCCACATCACAAGTATAGTTGTAGGAAACCACTGCACACACACGCACTGATATAGTACCCGTCCAAGTAATAGTAGGCAGCGTAATACCATGAGGCAACTACGCACTTTTCCTGCTAAGCACTTGAGTCACAATGTCACACAACAACATGATGCTTTACACGTGCACAAATTACACCCCCCTCGCCGAAGCGACAGTCTGAGGCGCAAACAGGCACGGAAGCGTGGTGCTGTGTGGCCTGCCGTAAAGGCGGCTGGATTGTGGCTCGGGGCTCATAGGCTTTCTACTACCGTAAAGCGGAAGATACGGAAGCAGATTAATTCTTTTGACGCGCGGGTTAAAGTCGCGACATGCATTATAAAGTGGCGGCGATCCAGCAAGCCTTGAATGATGGCGTGGATGCGAGCCGCAAGAAATCGGTGCAGCGTGGGACGAATACATCATCCACTGGAGCTGCTGACAATTCGGAGTTGTCACAAAGTGACTACCAGAAATGAAGCATGAAATGTTTCTGGGTTTAAAGGGAATTCGGCCACCTCTAAGAGGGGCTGTAATTCGGAGTACCGGTTAACGTGACGGAGTTGTTTCGAAGCTGTTGAAAGACCAACTAAAACAGTTGGACGAATATTCCCCAATTGATATGTGGGGAAAATCAGAAATATGTCACCGTCGCAAATATAAATGCCCATCAATCAACGATGTACATGTTGCAACTGAAGATGCAAGACACTCCGCGCTCGACCAATGTTTTAACAGCGAAGCTCGCCGGTAAAGGTTGTGTGAAAAGAGGAGGCCACCGCAAGGAGATACACACCTTGCAACAATGAAGTTGCATTTCGCAACCTCAATCTGCCCCTAGGAGTGGGTGGGTGGGTTCAAGAAAATTTCACGGTGACTGCAGCAGAGCCACACGACTACAGGCACACGACATGGATTCTCAAGGCATCTTCGTAAAGAGATGCAAAGTGAGAAAAAGGAAAACCCGTGTGCCAAACCCCCCACGTGAAATTAAATGACAAAGCTCTGTGAAAACAGAAAATGTTTTCGTGATAAAGGCACACGAAAACGAAACTCAGATTCTCAAAAACTCACTCCGATGGACACGTCCACCTCGCGAGTTGTTTCGAAGCTGTTGAAAGACCAACTAAAACAGTTGGACGAATATTCCCCAATTGATATGTGGGGAAAATCAGAAATATGTCACCGTCGCAAATATAAATGCCCATCAATCAACGATGTACATGTTGCAACTGAAGATGCAAGACACTCCGCGCTCGACCAATGTTTTAACAGCGAAGCTCGCCGGTAAAGGTTGTGTGAAAAGAGGAGGCCACCGCAAGGAGATACACACCTTGCAACAATGAAGTTGCATTTCGCAACCTCAATCTGCCCCTCTTCGAAGAATGACGGAATGCTACTTCCATGGATCTCTGGTCGACAACTTTGTGGCCTTTGAGCGCGATGCCGGATCCTTCTGAGGTGGGGCCCCTCGCTTACGCGATCTCCACTCCGCGATATCTTGATAAAGCGAAGTTCCCAATTCAAGCATCTCCTTCATGATCACCGCTTGGTAATCCTTGAAAGAGAATCGAAGCCTCAACGCAGGATCGAAGCTTTTGAAATCTTGATTTGTTAAAGCATCGGCCAAAGCGTTCTGTAACCTCGGTGCCCAGTGAAGCTCGAGTGACAAAGCACGCCCTTGAAGAACCGTCGCCAGTTCCATGAGCACTGCAACCAGTGGGAAAGAAGTCGTCAGCCAACGAGCCGTGAGCAGACTGTTACCCCGGTTGTCCGTCGCAGCACTGCAAATGAAACTCGCCTTCGTGTTGGGCGGAGCTTCAAACAAGATCACTCCCACCAAAGTCGCAAGTAGCTCGAGTGAAGCAATTGCACGATAAGACTGGCCTGCCATGTGAAACCACGGGGCATCCACATGAGAAATCTTCTCGGCGAACCATTGGCATTTGCGTGGATCTGCGGACTGTCCCGAAGCCCACCCTCCGATCCACATCTGATCTCCCTCAGCCTTTGCGTCCGTGCGGAAAAGCTCCACAGTGGCGCGCCCCTTCCGGGGCACATAAGCTGTGCGAAGATCTTTTAAGAAGAATTGTTCGAGAAACGAAAGAATCAAGACGACTGCCTTCGGGAGTTTCAAAACATGACAATGCCTCACAGCAGCTACCCAAGCGTAAAGCGGACCTAAGAAAGGGCGCAGCAGAGGCAAAACAGTCAGGCCGAAAGAAAGCCTCCCGACCACCGCTCCCATATCAGCAATGTTCACGAAGCCGTCGGCCTTGACTTTCCGTATCCAGCAAATCATCCAATCCGAGCGTGACTTGGAGATGCCCAGGAGCCTTTGATGCGCTGCAATGGAAAATCCAATCCAGCCATGCTCGGCTCCACCTCGGAATTTATGCCAAGCGAAGGGAACTCCCAGAATCTCCAGAAGGAAGATCGATGCCAAGATTCGTGGCAGGCCCTGAGCGGATTGCGTAAGCCAGATCAAGTCATCCACATAAGTTAACAGAGTGGTTGCGTCCTGACCATGACAATAGTAAAGAAGTCTCCCGAGGCCAGCAAACAAGCGATACCACCAGTAGGACGCGCTGGAGATGCCGAATGTCCCGACCGTATTCAAGAAGACGCGATCCTTGTTACGGGCCCGGCACGCTTGCCTGGCCCAGTCGGCCCTCCGCACAAGGACCAGCCGATGTGCACGGCTGATGTCCCCCGAAAGCGAGAAGAAAGCACTGGGGAGCTCCTCCAGGGCAGTAGCAAGGTCCCCTCCGGTAGGAGAGCTCTGAGCATCACGGACCTTGATGCGATCATTCACATGTTGCCCGTGGGTCCCATCGTGGACCACCCTCACCGAGTCGTCATCTTTGGGTATGGCACCCAGAGATGCCACTGAGAGCGCGTCGCCGAACTCAGCACGAGCCTCCTCCACTGACATCTCCACCATAGCGCCCAACGAAACCTCCTTGGCAAACTGCTCTTCAATCTTCGCCTCGTGACCGCGGGCAGAAGGATAATTGGCGCGGAGCTCCTCCGAAAGTAGATCCTCGGCCCCTTCGAAGGTTCTGTGCTTCGTCTTTCTGAAGAAGAGAGCAGGGGTCCTCGGGAGTCTAGTATCGACACCCAGCGGAACGCCCGCGGCAAACGAGCAGGATGATTTCGTGTATCTCCTCCAATCCGGATCCCCTGCCAAGCGCAGCAGCTCCCCAATGGCCTCCAAGTAAAATGGCTGCCGCTCCGGCACGTGGTCCAATGCCTCGCGACTCCCAGCCCCACGTAACTTGCTAAAGAGAAGGTCGCGACCAGCCTTGAGCAAATCCGGATGAAAGGGGGAGCAAGAAGCTCGACCAGTCGCCAGCTTGCAGATTTCCCGCTTCACATCCAGAGAGTCAGTCAGCAGCTTGAGCAAGCCATCCATGAGCCCCTTGTGTAGTGAGAGATCAAGATCACTGTCTCCAGCGGGCCTCCGATCAGGGGGCCAGCGGCCCGGCGACGCCAATCCATGCCCATCGGCAAACCACCTCGAGCGACCCATGAGTTTGGTCTTAAGTGGCGGGCCCCAACCCAGCTTGCCCGAGCCGTAGCCAGGTTTCGCCACTCCATCCTCATCTTCCTCCGAAGTGCTGCCAGCTTCTCCGTCAGATGCCACATCGTCGTCGAACTTGTCCTTAGGAAGATCACCCCAAAGGTCCTTCGCCCCCGGAGCATCGTCGTTATCTTCCAGGAGTCTCTCAATCGGAGGCCGGTCCGTAGCTGAGACTTGCGTCGGTGTGCGAAAACCCAGCGAAATCAGAAAATCCAAATCCTGAGCGGCCATGTTCTCACCCAGAAACGGAGTGTAGGCCACGAGAACAGTCCTGCAGCCTTTCCACTCCATAGTGCAATGAAGACGCCGGGCGTCAAACACAGCAAAGGTGCCGGCTGTGGGAAGCACATCTCCCAGCTCCGAAAAGGCATCGAAAGGACAAGGAACAGACCCTGAATCCGAAGAAACCCAAACCCCACCCCCCCCAAACCCGGAGAGACCTGCCACAAGGTTGCAGGTACCCTGTTGATTCCCCAGGTCACGGTGGGGAAGAGTACGGAGATTGCGAAAGAGAGCCACTGCCATAAACTGAAAACCTTGCTTAAGGGAATCCACGAAACGACAAAGGGCCTTTGTCACTTCAGGGAATTGCCTCGTGGCTTTCCGCACTCCTAGAAGACCACCGCCGACAGCGTAGGAACCCACGGTGAAAGCCTTGGAGCCTTCTTGTAGCTCTCCTCTCGGAGGGCTGTCAGATGGCAGCATGTCCAGGAGTCTCAAGAGCTGCTGTTTCGTCGGGACATGCCATGAAGAAGCCAACGCCTCCGGATCGGAGGAAGAAGCAGAGCTCGACGAAGAAGAGAAAGCATTCTCTGAAGTATCCTTCCCGGCCCGTAAAGAAGAATCCCCCTGTCCCGAGGCCGAGAAGGGTGTCCACGCCAGCCAGGCCAGTTTCGCAACAGCTCGGCAAAGAGCTGCGGGGTAAACCGAAGAGGCCAGTGCCGCTCCATGATCGTGACCGCAACTACGAGGAAGCGGACCGCGATAGTGACCTTCATGATCTATAATGGGCCAGCCTTGCACGCCCAAGGAACCCAAGTTGGGCCAAGTACCTGCAAGGCGAGTCGGTCTTCGTGTCGGGGCCCCATAGGAGCACTGTGTCAAAGCCACAGAAGAGGCCTGCACACGCAAGAAGAACTTCTTAGTCTCGGCCCAAGTCCAGATGGAGGCTGGAATGCCTCGCGAGGTGGCGCCGAGGTGCTCCGGATGTTCCCAAAGCCATGGAATCCGCATAGAGTCCGCCTTATGTGCAAGCTCCAAGGCCCGCTTGATATGACGAGTGCCCGTCTGGGCCTTTTCCTTCAAGGTGCCTCGAAGCCAGGGAAAGCCCTCGGGCCAACGTTCGTCGCGCAATGGAGGTGACCCAGAAGAAGAAGTAAAGCGGCTCCGATGAAACGAAAAAGAAGGAGGGGACAGGAACAGTAAGTTGTACCGTGATTGTCCAAAGTCATGCAGCAATGCTTCCCAGCGAGATTCGCCGAGATCGCCCTCAAGGCAGGACATATCAAATTCCTCCACATGAAAAGCTTGGCCATGCGATCCTTTCGCGAGCCAACTTACCAGGTCGCCCTTACAGGGCGGGCCAGCGTACACATAGAGCATGCAAAGAATGCTAGGTTCCAACCCAGCCTTATCTTCATCCACTGTGCTAGCAGCCTCAACTCAGTTGCCCCCGGTAGGGCGCTTCACCATCGGGCAATTGAAGTAAGGATGCGAGGTCG
Organism: Symbiodinium sp. CCMP2592; assembly: GCA_905221615.1. Taxonomy (NCBI): domain Eukaryota; class Dinophyceae; order Suessiales; family Symbiodiniaceae; genus Symbiodinium; species Symbiodinium sp. CCMP2592. Next base: position 16,044 of record CAJNDT010006051.1, read on the forward strand.
AAAGACACCGCTGGCAAACATGTTTGAAGCGGCACTGATCATTTGTGCAGCCACCCTTTCGGTTGAACTTCCAACAGATGGGCTCGCCGTTAGCATCTTTAGTCAACTTGCCACGATGCTCATTGGGATCGGCTTGCTGCTTCAGCTGCTGATTCCGAGCGCCACGCCCTTGAGAACCGCGTCCTTGATTTCCACGGCCCTTCCCACGACCACGGCCGGGCCGCTCCACCCAAGAATTGGGCATATCATCACTCTGCCGGGCTGTGACATTCAGCGTGAACGGAATGATGAGATGTCGCTGAAGGACCTCAGTGTCCACCATAGCCCGGCTGAATGCAGCTTCGAGAGTTGGCACCTCACCATCCCTCAGCCACTTGTACGCCGCCTTCCGGGCCTCATGTTCGAACTGCAGGATCAAAGACCAAGTGGGCTTGCGGCCGTCACCAGTAAGCAATCCTGCCACCTGCGACCCGAGGATGTAGTCACTGAAGCGCCTGAAGATATCAGTCAGGTTCCTCGAAAGCCAAGGGCGGCTCGAGTGCTTGGTAGCCAAGAAGTCCCAAGCTAAGCCGATGCGCCGGTGACGAAGTCGCAGCTCCTCGGGAGTTTGAGGCAAAGAGGTTAAGGTTTTGCCCGGCTTCACCTTCAAGACATTCGTCATCGGATCGATGACCGCCGAATAAGTCTCGAGTTCACTATCCTCCAATGAAGCGACTTCTTGAAGGTTTTCAACGATTGGTTGATTTGATTCGATCTGCTCCAGCTTCGCAGCCAAAAGCGAACGCGAGGGCACTTCTTTGTCCTTGAGCTTTCCCAGGACTGTCTCGACAGCCACTCTCATGCTGTGCTGCTCATTAGGTTGCAGCAACCTCTGCTGGGTGCCCAATCGAGCTTCCGCGCGATTCTTCTCACTGACCTCCAGATGAAGTTTCACAGCCTCCCATGCACTGAGGATGCGAGCCATCTCCAGCCTTTGGGCGACGCCGTCCTGATACGGTAAAGGGAGGTCAGCAGCCAGGGCCCCCCGCACCTTTTCGCGGTCCTCATCAAGCCCGGCAAATAAGGGGATCGAAATGATCCCCAAGGCCCCAAAACGAGCCTGCCACTTTGGTTCCACCTCAGCCTGATCCAGGTGGAACCGGAGATCGGTAGTCAGGCGTTCCAGATTTGCAAGCTGCTCGGGCGTCATTGGGTCCAGAACAATCTAGCTTGGGCCCATCCGAAGTTGACCAGACCGGCCCCCTTCTGTCTGATCGGTTCCTGTGCAATTGCACAACCGATCAAGCTGCGCACACGAAGTCTTTGTTTCCAACTCCATCCGATGACGCATTGTGCAGCGAACAAGACAATCACGACCGAGGGAACTTCCCCGATCAAAGTCGATAAGCACGACTTCCAATCCGCATGTTGAACCATGGAATGTAATTTCCACGAATCAACATCTTGACACCACTGCAAGCAAACAGCATGTTGAATCGCGGAATAAAATCTCCACAAACGATCCCAGCCTACAAAGGCTCCAAAGAAATGTAAAACACACGATAAGATCACCGACACAGCCCCACGATAGCTCGGTGCAGCCTTCTTGTCACAGGCGACCCAGTCCCACTCTCAGGAACTGGAGCTGCTACTGTCGGAATGATCCTCGAGCGATGTGCTCGACGAGCCTTCATCTGAAGCCTCAGCCTCCTCAGAAGGAATCACTGCTGAGGGTTCCGGCTTGAAACAGTGTTTGCACTCAGTATCATACTCGACCCCCTCTAAGGAGTCGTAAAACTCGCAACGGATCAGATCACTTGGTTTGGTCCCGCAGCCGCCCTTTCGATGAAGTCGTCGAAGCGACCTCTTGCCCAAAACAGCCACAAAGAATTTAAAGTCCTGTGCAGCAGGTCCCGGATCAGCCGCCGGTGCCGGGCGATCGACCATAGGCAAAGTTGGGCGACTGCTAATAAAGGACAATCTCCATCCCATCCAAGAGGCAGGAGTAAGCAAGGACTCGGATAAGCCCCTCGCAGCTTCCTCTCCGCAACCGTTGTCCTGAAGCCGCTCCTGAGCTTCACTAACCCCGACCTTGCAGAGTTCGATTGCAGTTGCAAGCGCATACACGACAAATGCCTGCAGTGAGCTGACCACTTTCCATGCGGATCTCACATACACATCAGCGGCTTCCACGATATGCCACCGTCCAAGATAGTCTCTCCTCTCCCGGTCGATCCCAGCCCAAGCCGCCAAAGTAGACATGCAGCTTCTCTCCGAATGTTCAGTGAAAACTCTGATCAATTCAGCATCCAAAAGCTTAGCATCCGAGAGAAACCAATCCCCCTCATAATATGCAAGAGACCTCAATGAAGCCAGCACCAGCCTCGACATCGCCGCCAAATCGTTGTACGAAGCCAGCACCGGCCTGCAGCCCTGAAGATTGCGGGTGGGGCGCGGGACCATGTAGTCCCGCTTAAAGCCAAACTCAGCTCCCCTCCAAATCTTGAAGCCCTGCCTGAGCCAATCCTTGTTAGCCAGCCAAGCATCAGCCGAGACGAAGAAAGGGAGAAAGCGCACCTTCCTCCCTGCCCCACTTGTCTTGGTTCTGTCAAAATGTCCCCTGAGACCCGACTCCGAAAGAACCATGGAATCAAAGGAGGCCCCCTGAAGGTCGTCAGATCTGCTCGTATCCAAAATTTGAACAACTTGATCCACGCATAAGCACGCAGATACTTCGGAACATCCACTGAAGAAATCATCAGTTCCAGCGAGATTACAACGAAGATCGGAAGTGGAACTGCTCTCCTGGTAGGAGGAGCCCCGACCTCCAGCTCCGCGGTGCGCGTGTTGACCAAGTTCAAGACGATCGGCTGTAGCGACATGGTCGCTTCTCTCCTGATGCCTCCCGCCTTTTCAAAGAAGGCAGTGGCAGAAAGCACTGACTTGAGGCGAGTCTTGGCGCAAGGCTGCTCCCGAAGCTCCTCAATGTAATCCAGCAAAAGACCAACATGAGACGGAAAAGGTCGCCCCTCAGTGGCCATGCACCATGCTGAAAACTTCCCCCATTCGCGAATGCGGGACCTGAGAGTGGAAGAACGAACGTTGCCCGAACTGGTTAAGAGGATCTTGTCAGGATCTGTAGCAAACGCGGCATGAGAACATACAGGCATTCGGCACTCCTTCAATGCAGAAACAAGCCGAGTCCTCCATCGGTTCAACTCTGAGGCCTCAACACGGGCCCTCGAATGAGACTCAGAAGAAAGAGCAAGCTCCTTATCCCTCCTAGTAGGCCAACGAAGAAGAAGCCGTTTGGCCCCCGACTTCGTTGCAAGCCACTCATGTGAAGGAGGAGCCGCCTGAAACAGATCCTTCAAGGGTGACCCGACATGATGAATCTGATGTAGCCCTTGCATTGCACGAGCTCTCCAGGCTCTGCCGGCCTGACCATTCGCATCATCTGTAAGGTGCACCAGTATGCGTAGGCAGGACAACCACCCCACAGACCCAGAAGCAAAACCCAGCTTTTCCAGAAAAGCAGATAAATCCCGCTCATCCACAAATAAGGTTGCAAGCAGTGAAGAGCCTGGCTGTGTCCCATCCTTGCTGATCGCAAATCGGACCTTCCTCGGTAATCGGTCCCAAGATAATACCTCGGAACTGGCTTCGGAAGGAGCACCCCCCGAATCGACTGATGCCTCGGCAGCAGCGCCTGAAGAAGACATGTTGTTTTAGCCAGCAGGAACCGGAGAAGGAGCTCTAGAAGAAGGCACCGATTCTCCTCGCAAGTACCACCTGAGATCACTCGCCGCCCAAAAGTGGCAGCTCTCCAATGCCCAAAGATCCCCGGCTTCCAGGAAGCTGGCGATGCACACAGAGACCTCCGGAGCGCCCAAGACGTCAAGTAAAGTTTCAGGCGGCGACTCTGTGTCTGCGGCCGCAGGTTCCATGCAGCGGCAAGCTAACGAAGCCTCGCAATTAGCACCTGAAAGCTGTTAGATGCAACGTGTTTGCGGAGTGGCGGCCCCGGGTGTCCAGTGTATCTCACTCCGACTCGCAGCCCAGGCCGGGGCCCGGAACTGCCACCACTGCCGGGAGCACTGACGCACGTCGAGACCGCACTCACGCTTCAAGAAAATTTCACGGTGACTGCAGCAGAGCCACACGACTACAGGCACACGACATGGATTCTCAAGGCATCTTCGTAAAGAGATGCAAAGTGAGAAAAAGGAAAACCCGTGTGCCAAACCCCCCACGTGAAATTAAATGACAAAGCTCTGTGAAAACAGAAAATGTTTTCGTGATAAAGGCACACGAAAACGAAACTCAGATTCTCAAAAACTCACTCCGATGGACACGTCCACCTCGCGAACCACGAAATGCGGGTCAGGTACTTGGTACCATCCTCCGGAACCGGACGAGCGACCATAGGGATGGGATCCACGTTGGTAATCGCGACCCCAGCCCTGTTGCTGGTACTGCTGCTGTTCAGCCCTACGCGCGTCGGCCTTGGCCTGTGCGATGCGGGACCGTTCAGCGTTTCGCTGTCGCTCCTCGTATGCACGACGTGCAACCCCGACCTGCGCTGCAAACCTCTCACTGAGCCACTGTGTCCGCTCTTCGGCAGAGTAGCCGGCATGTGGATCGATATACAGTGCCTCTTCTGAGAATGTGACAATCATCCGCACGATTCTGTGCTGGAGAAAGACATCTACGAACTTTCGTATGCTGTATGCCCCTCCAAGCCACATGATGCAAAATGGGTCATCGCTCACAGCAGAGATCAGGCCTGCCCTAAGGGCGGCTGGATTGTTGTCGTGGAGGTACAACAACCTGGCGATCTCCTGGTTCCGAGGACCCTCCGAGCTGCCGCCGTAGGTGCCCACGGCCAGTTGCCGTTGCTCCTTCGTGCGCCCGTGATTCGGGAGGCCAGCCTTTGTAAGGACGTCCTCGATGGCGAGGAACTCCCTGTCGTAGCCGTTGCCTATGCTATGCATAGTGTAGTCAACGTCATGGTCGAACCGGTTGACGATACTGCTGTATCCGCCCTTCTGTGCCATCTTGAGCTGCTGGCGGGCCTTCTCAAGGGCTTCAGCGTCCAGGGATGTTGTGCCGCGCTGCGTTGTCGAGTCCCTCGTCATTTCACTTATGACCTCTTCGGGACTGAGCTGCGAGCGTGGCTTTCCCGAGGATGCCGCTGCTGCCTCCTCTGCGAACCATCGGGCCATTCGCACCTTGTTGCCGGCGCTCTGCTGTGAAGGCTTGACGATGTGCACGCCACAGTTGAGACAGATCATCTGTCCCACAATGTGCTGGGTCCCACAGTGTGGGCAAGCACGGTGGCGGCCACCCGTAACGGGGGCTGGAGGTAGTGCTAACGGCGTCGATATAAGCTGTGGTGGTGCCTGCTCATACATCGGCTCGATCTTGTCACTTTCTTCCTCCTTTTTCACATCGCCTTCATCGGGTTCGATTTCGATCTCGACCTCGACTGGCTCTTCTGGCTCCAGGAAGCGCACTCTCTTGCGGGATTCAGCCGGTGCTGCAGTTGCTGCGGCACTCCCCTGATCCAGCACAGCGGTTTCCTCAGCAAGAGCATCCGAGGCCGTGGCGTCGTTGATGGCTAGAGGCGCCGTTGTAGCTGGCTCAACCTCCACCTCAACTTCGATCATCGGCTCATCTGCCGGGGCAGATGGTGCTGTTTCTTCTTGGCCACCACTAAGTGGGGCTGAAGGTTCCTCAACAATGTCGGGGAACTGCTCCGGGATCGCGGCTCCAGGGTCAACGATAGGCTCTGGAACGGTCTCCGGTATGATTGTGACCTCTTCGTCACCCGACTGGCGAGACCACACGATAACACCCTTTTGTGTATCCCGAACATACAATACGCATGACCCGGGCACAACATCGCGGGTGAGCACTCCCTCAGACGTGGTCTCAAACAGATAAGCATGCTCGTTGACCTCTCTTGTGTCGAGGACAAGCTCATAGGGCAGGTTCGCTCGATGCCAGCGCGATTCTCAAGCTCACTCAGGGTAGCCTTCGCGAAATAGTTGTGGAACTTTCCGCTCCGGCCATAGCCTGGTTGGAATCCTGCGCTGAGGATGCTGAAGGCTGCATCGTGTGTGGTACGATGATAAAGCCGCGGGGAAACTCCCAAGAGCAAGGAATGGCCTGCCTTGATAGGCGGCTGAAGGACCGAGCTCCTCGCGATCATCGTTCGTAAACCAGTGGATGGCGATCGAAGCATCTGAGACCTGATCCTTGATCCGCTCGCTATGGCCATGCGATGCACAGATCCAGGTAGGCCATATCTCCGTCTCTACGTAGTCCGCTCGAGGGTGCGTGGGCAAGCCAGAAAGGTTGAACCTGCACTTGTTGTCGTAAGCCACCAATGACAGAATGGCCCTTGCGCCTAGGTCAACTTTGTGCTTGCACCACATGTGCTGGATCACCTCCTGAATGCGGACCCACTTTCCACGGCGAGACCCAAGCCGCACATTTGACCCCCGAACCACACCAGTGAGATACCTCTCGATCCATTACTTGAGGTTCGTCCTGGGCAAGTGGTCTGTTGGGATCGAGTCGGGGAGAATGGTGCACATTCCTTCCCCTTCTGGATCCTCCGGGCACGCATCCTCGTCCACGAACCCGCACATCTCCATGAGATCCGCATCGTCCTGGAACTTCATCCCAATGTAATCGTGTTGGCGTGCTTTGAAAAAGCCTCTGGAGGGATCCTTGTCCTTCTTGGTCATGCCTTCGCGAACCGCCGTGAAAGTCCGATGGGTTTCGGTACGATACGGCATCGCTGCAAGGACCTCGTCAAAGGAAGCCTCCGGTAATGCGCTGCCAGATTGGCCACCACTGTGTGGGGCTGGATCCTTTCGCTCGGCTCGAGCTCGCGCTTCTGCTTGGTCCTTTGCACGGCACTGGGCTTGTTCGCGAGCTGCGGCCCATTCCCAGTTGAGGACGTCCTGCGGAACCTCCTTCATCCCTGTAACAGGTAAGTCAGGCGGTGGCACATAGTTGGACTCCCAGGGGTCAGGGCATTCGTTAGCTGCTTCGCGAATCTCGGCCTGCCTTTGAAGGCGGCGGGAAAGCTGGAATCTATACAGGGCTCTGTCGAACACATACTGCATAGAGTACACTCTTGTCCCATGAGGATCAAACGGGAAAGATCGCACCAGCTCGTCCAGCACCTCAGGCGGCATCTTGTTGAAAAGATGACCAGCCTGACAGACTTTGATCCTCTGTCCGATGGCTGATGCAAGCGCCGCCCGATGCGTTGAGTCCTGCCTGAAATGGTAGTGGTCGTGTTTAGGGATCTGGGCCACTGACTCTCTCAAGGAAGCGGTACACAGGCCACGACTCCTGGCATGGCATATCCGAGGAATTTTCGGATAGCATCTCTGTACTCGGGCGGCAGTCCATAGTCGATGGGATCGGCATCGCTGAGGATCTATGGATCCCACTACTGGCCTGCCCTGAAGGGCGGCTAGTCGCGGCGATCTCGGACCACACGCCCTCTGCACTAATTCCCTCTGGCCCTACCTGCCATTGGGGTGTGCCGGGATCCACAAACACTCCACGGCGCCCACACAGCTCATTCCCCATCCAGACCACCACGATGTCCACCTCCAAAGCGGTTCAGGGACTCATTGATGACCTGTGGAAGGAGGGTGTGGACTGCCTCGACTATGGAATGCAAGTTCCCGCCCCAGATGGCCTTCTGTTTTACGTTTGTGTACTGCTGGAGTATGTGCCCGGTTCCTGTGAGGGCCTTGAAGTCGTCCTCCATTTCCACAAACGTCCTCGCACCAGCTTTAAAGATCAGAGTCGAGTCAGAAACTATAACGCACGCCGTTTCACGGCCACGGCTATCGCCGGGCTGGAACCTCGAGAGGGCTTCGTCATTGACGAGCGCGATCTTGGGAAGGGCCTTGTACCCATGGTCCACATCGCCCAAGCTCGCCGACAAGGCACTCTGGGCAACGGCGCCTGTGTATGGTTGCTTGACACTGAGCTCCCAATCCTTGTCTGGGTTGAGGCGGAGTTGGTGTCCGAAGACACCGGCCCAAATATGATAATGGGCCCACTCTCTCTTGATGGTGGGCACTGGGGCCCGGTTTGGGCCGTCTGCTCTCTGCTGCGGGTCGCTGATCATCGCTGGCGTGCTCTGATGAGCCGCTGCACAGGGGCAGGCAAGCACCTTCCTAAAGTTCGCAAGATTCGCAAGATGTGAAGAAGCGTTATCCTCTAAATCATCAAGACCTGCGATTTCGTGCTTGTGAAATGCCTTAGCGATCAGATGTTCTGTTCCTGAGAGGACACTGTCCTGAACACAGTTCGCAAGTAGCAATGCCTGGAGCCCTGCGCACACCAGAGAAGCGTTTTCAAGTCGTGCAATTTCGGCATTAATTCCGTCGAACACACGGTCATCGACGGACCCACATAAATGAACACAGAAGTTACTGGAGAACAAGTGAGCCAACTCAGCAATCTCAACAAGACTCCTTTGTAACCTCCTCAAGTCACCTTCAGAGAGCGATGCCATCACCACCGTGACAAGCAAAAGTGAAGTGATAATGACTGCTCCCCCCTCATCGCGAACAGAAGTGATGATGCGGGTCAAAGGTAACCATTGAACTGGAGTTGCATGGCGAACCGTAATCCACCATTGTTCTACTCCCAGGCCCCCCTGATCGGTGCAAGCAACTGGCCTCGGCAAAAGCCGGGCTGGAGCAGCGACCGCAGCTGGTTTGGGCAGCCTGAACTTCAGTATCTCCAATTGTTCTCTCACATCATTGTTCATACTACCAACCTGGGAAGAAGTGAAAGCGATCAAACCAAAGCGGGTGCCCTTCCAAGGCAACACACAATGATGGAGATCAGGGGCAAAATACAAGGGAGAATTATTCGTGCTGTGGGATCCACCAGTAACGACCTTGCCATTGTCCGTCTGGGTGCCCGGGCCTCGTCCTGGCATCCCCTCAACCCACAACAAACCTCCCGAAAAATCCCCGAAACTAATCGCAAAATTCTCGCTTCCTTTGAGATTTCGTGAATCTGCATACAACAAGGATTTGGCATCACGATTCACCGCGACCGAAGTCCATGTGAAATCGCGACGCGCATGTTTGCTGATCCACTCGTTCATGTACCGACATGCGAGAGGGAATCGCTTGGTGATGTTGGTGATCCCTTGCATGGAACTGAACGAAAAGAAACCCCAATTGTGATAGTAGGATTCATCGTTTGTGGTGAGCCGAGACTTGCGTCTCTTGCTCACCTTTATCGGAAATTCTGATGCGACTGACTGCAATCCCTCAAAGCTAAAATCCCTCGCCTGAAGAAGACCCTCCGCAATGGCTTCGAGGCGTGGCCTGCCATGACTGGCGGCTGCAATCTGAGGCTTCACAACCAAATGGCTGTCCGAATCCTTGCCACCTTTGTTGGCGACATCAGGACACAAGTTGTGGTTGATCAACCTGAGAGCATGAAGCCACTTAGTCTTTTCAGCAAAAGGTTTTGCGAAGATGTCGGCAACCTGTTCGAGTGTATCAACATTCATCATGTCAAAACGTTCCACCTCGAACTGCTGCTTTAACCATCCAAAGCTAATGTTCTGGGTGCGGTCAGTGTGTCGCATCTTTTCACTGTCCCTTTGTGAACGATCGTGATCGTTGCCTGGTTGTCTTCAAGGAACTGAACACGAAACTTATCACTCAAGCCCACGTTCAACCCTGAAGATTAGCAACTGAGCGACCACCTGGGTTACCCCCGTACCTGATCTCGTCAAGCTCGGGGTCAACTCTCGCTATAACACCGTCAATCTTGATGGGTGGAGGTCTCTTTGGCCTAACCTGATGGTTGGCTGAATTGATCTCAACCTGTTGCCACAGGAGAATCCATAGACTGAGGCTGGGCAATCCCTGAGCACGAACACCATGGTTAGCACTAATGACATCACTTTCAGTGCTTGACATCGTGATGCTGGTTTGCTTCTTGGAAAAAGCATTAAGTGGGTAGTAGGTGTTTGGCCCCACGAGATACAGCGCACAGCCTGAGGTTGATTTGCGATCATGTTCCCCAGACCAATCTGCGTCGCAGAACAGCCAAAGCTTACATTCACTCATGCGGTCACCAATAAAACCTTGCATCCGAACATCAAGTGAAGAGTTGATGTAGCAAACAAGCCTGCGAAGTGCGGCGTCGCAGTCCTTGCTCCACTTCGTCACCCTACTGGCGAGGCTTTGGGTAGCCCGCAGGAGATCCCATCGAGCCATCCTAGCTGCAAATAGGATTTTCATGAGAACCTTACTAGCAATCGGTTGGAGGCGACCAGATGGTTCTTCCCCCTCTGTCGGCTTAGCAATCCTGTTCTCTGAAAACGGAGTGGGAACATTGGTTAGAGACTGCTTCGAAACCTTAGCGAGATCACAGTACCTGTCCACACAAGAAATCAGGAAGTCTTTCATGTCATATGTCATGACGTTCACGGGCTTGTCCATAGAAGGAACAGCCTCTTTGCAATTCCCTTGAACTTCTGTTCCTTGGCTTCCCTTTTGGCCTCGGCCTTAGACCTAGACGGCTTGCCTTTGGAGGCAGCTAGAGCGTGTCTGATCTTTTCGCCATCGTGACCTGGTAAAGGGAACAAGGATCGGCCGGTCCACCATTCCTCACGCTTAAGGTTGGGGTCGAGGTTAACATCGTGTTCCTCAATCGGGCCTTCATCGACTGCGGTTACCCTGGTTGTAGACAAGTTTGGGAAAACCTCAATGTCCCTGTTGGTGGGAACACAGTCTCTTCCTAGGATATACGTGATGACGAACGACTGCGCCAAGCTCTGTGTCGACTTCCCAGAAGTCCTCACGATCCTGTGGCCTCGGGTCACCCCGGGCTGGAGCAGCTCTTCTTGTCGAACACATATGCAAACGGATGCGCTGATCTAGGAAGCTGTACCTGAGTTTTCCCAGAGTGATTGCAACCAAAGTACCTACCAAAAGGCTCAGGAGGATCCATGCCGATGACACTCTCAACTGTCGCCCATCCCTTAGCGAGATTCTTTGCTGGCCCTGCCATCTTAAAATCATCAACGTAGATGACTAAAAGAAGATCAAGTTCAGCGTAGTAGAAAATGGACTGCCAGATCTCGGGCAAAACAGGGGTCCACCCTACGGTCTTAAGCTGATCTTCGCAATGCTTTTCCCAGATCCCACCGGAATCTGGGTGTCCGTAGAGGGCTAGCATTAAGGGCACGACTGGATCGTGAAACCCTTGCCACTCCTTTGGCCACCTGTTGCGCGGGAGTCTGACCCAAGTTTCTACCCCTTTAAACAAAGCTTGCGTGTAAGCCTGCTTCGCATCAGCTTGTTGCTTCGAGTATCCAGGCTGGCTACCGAAGACATCGATGACTTTAGCGGCCTCCATCGAAGCGGGGCTGGATCCGAGCTCAGAGAAGATCGCATGATCGTTGTGTTCGTCTGAAACCCGATTCCCCTGGAACACGCTACGTCCCTTCCACTTCCTGTCAGGGTGTCCTTCCGGAAGTTCGTCGCCCTTGATGCTGCAGATTTCGAAGATTCTTCCGAAGTGGGTTTTGATGCCCATGGCTTCAGCGGACCATCACGAAACTCACGAACCTTCGAATGCAACCAACAAGACTTATCGACTAACTTCTGCCACTCTTTATCCATGGCGGCCTTTGCTGCTGGGGTGCGGTCAATCTCAACTTGGTTGACGACCCTAGCCACCAATGCATACTCAACAGCAGACACTTCCCCTAACTTTTCCCAGTAGAGGGTTGCCATCTTAACGCGATGTGGCTCATCCTTACAAGTTGTTACGGGCATTGCTGGAGCAGCGTCCCGTTCAGCCTCTGCTCGAGCGGCTTCCTCGCGACGGCATTTGGACTGATACCTTTCGATGTCAGCCTCACGCTGGTTACGAGACATCATGTGCCACTCCTCACTAGAGGTGTCAGGGGGACGCTTAGAGCCCTTCTTGTTGCGAACGAGTCTGATCCCATCCCAATTGTATCCTTCAGGCACAGGTTTGCCATCGGGCATGGTGTAGGGATCGTGTCTCTTAGGAATCGATTTCGGTTTGGAGCTATCTGAAGGCTTGTCCGTTGATGATCCACGGCCATCCCCTTCCGGGGGGCTGGAACCTTCGCCTGACTTACCCTCAGCCTCTGGGGGTTTGTCCTCGCCGGGAACAGAGATGGGTTCGGAAGCTCTCTGCCTAAGCCTTTCAAGCTCTTCCTCCACGTCTCTGCCCTCCGGGTTCCAAGGGTCAAGTTCCTTAGGACCAAAAATGTCGTCTTTTCATAATCGGATTTTCAAACATATGCAAAGGGAAAAAGGACTCAAAGTCTATTTGCAAATGAATCCAATCACAAGCAAAATAAGATTCCAAGTAATCCGGCATAAGATGCATCGCACTGTCCTTCATTTTGCACGGGGCGAAACACGGTCTGGCGACCGCCCCCTTCGGGGGCGCGGGTGAGGAGGGTGGGACGAGTGCAGTAGCACGCACGCCAGCTACGGACTACCACAAGTGAAACAGAATGCAGGTCAAAAAAGCCGGGCTACCAGCAGAGCACAAGCAGCTGAGCACAGCTAACTTGGCACAACCTACACCTACACTACGCAGCAACACCTACGGCAGGCACAGGTGGAACTCACAGGAGAGCTCAACACCGGCAGCACGCAGAGCGAGTGCGGCGCAACGCAATTGAAGTGGAGCTCAAAGGAGAGCTCAACGCTCCAAGTAGGCAACATGAGAATTTGCAAGCTCAATGGCACGGAGAGCCAGAGCAGCACACAGGGAGTGGAGGGCGGGCAGAAAATTCTTTCACAACTCAGCTCGAGCACTGAGCTGCTGCATACCAAGGTTGTGTCATCAAGACCAAACGAGGCGACGCGCTGAAGTCAATGCAAAAATTGTCACGTGCAAAAACAAGCCATGCCAAGTTTTTGAAACCAAGTTTGAAAATGCTCGCTTCAAGCTCGCGGTCCTTTTATGAAAAAGGGATCGCAGATGGCGCAGGCTTGTCTGCTGAGATCCTTTTCATAATCGGATTTTCAAACATATGCAAAGGGAAAAAGGACTCAAAGTCTATTTGCAAATGAATCCAATCACAAGCAACATAAGATTCCAAGTAATCCGGCATAAGATGCATCGCACTGTCCTTCATTTTGCACGGGGCGAAACACGGTCTGGCGACCGCCCCCTTCACCCCTTCTTAGTAATCCTTGCGGGAGCCAGGACCCGACAAGGGGCACGAGGGACTAACCCTACGACACCCAGAATTAAGCAGATCGGCGAAGTCACCACGCGACGGAGCATCCGCCACATTGCTCTGGCTGGCTACACGGGCGAACCAAGACCAAGAAGCACTGAGCTCTTCGGCCGCCTCGAAAGACAACAAGATGTCCCTGACGTGATGATTGACAGAGGTGCCCTTGATAAAGGCGTCTTGCGCTGGCACATTGTCTATGTAGAAGATACATCTGTGTCCCGCGATGAATTGGTGCCAAGCCTTCCTCGCGACGGCAACGGCATAGGCCTCAATGGGCCCTATAAAGTGACACATGGAGTCAGCCCAACGCGAGACTAGGACATCAGGGACAGAGCAACCAAAGTAAGCGTGAACCTGATTCTGAAGCATCAACACCCCGCCCACGGTGTGAGAGCTACCTTCGCTCGCTCCATCGGTGTAAATGTGCACAACGTGATCGGCGACAGAGCAAGGGACATGGCGAGGAGTGCCACAACGAAGTCGTTTCAGCAACCGCTCAAGAGAACTCCGAACACACTCATCAAGCTTCAACTCAGGTCCAGAATGCGACTTTGCCCACGACCTGACCTCGGCCATGAAGAGCCGCCCAGCCTTGCCAAGGATGCACGAGTCGGTGTAATGCAGGCGACCCATTAAGCTTAGATACCGCTTCCGAGAAATCAAACCTTCCTCAAGGACTTCGTCAAGAGAGGCAATGAGCTCTTCGGCCCGGCCAGGCTTGTTCCTGACTAGGACCAGGCCTTCAGAAAAGCGAGAGCAATCAACCTCCACTCCAAGCATCGTGGCTTGGGCCTTAAAGGGTGAAAGCTTATCGGAGGCGAACCTAAACCCCAACAGGTTACACAGGGCAATCATGGTCTCCATGGTGTTGTCAGCAATGCCACTCGGAGACATGACAGGGAAGTCATCGTAAAAGTTGCACCAAGGCACGCACAGCTCCACGCCGATGCGCCAGAATAGGCGCGCAAGGCGATTGAAGTGAAGCACCGAAGCGGAACTCCCGAAAGGTAGGGCCTTCGACTCAAAGAGTCCAGGCTCAGCAGTAGAAGGGTCAAGCAATGCGATTATTGCCAGGGCCCGCGACTTCGCAGAAACCGCGAATTGCTTATAAGCCGCTCGGAGGTCCAAGGTAGTGAGGAGAGGCTCGCACCCCACCTTCTTCCAGCCGTCGTGCAGACGACCGCTCAAGGATTCACCAGTTGAAAGAGGGATTGTGAAATCGGGCGGCCCGTTCAGAACCCGAATCCACAACCTGCTGATCCCAATCAACTCGTCGAGCGCGTTAAGATCAAGCTTATCCATCGAGCCGAAAGCCAAATTGACCTTGTTCTCAGTGAAATCATCAACAGGTCTAAGTTTACGGCCGGCGGAGGAAGTCTGTTCAACGCCGAACCGGCGAGTAGGGAGCCAGCACGGCCCGTGTCGAGACAACAACTCCTCAGCAGAAAGCGGTCCCTCAAGAATGCCATCAGCCACCTCATCAAGAGTCTTGTCCCACAGCTCGCGAGCATTCGCGTCGGATGCAGAAGCACGAATCTTTCCAAGCAAAGCGGGCTGCAGAAACTGTGCGGCACTAATGAAATCACTTTCGGCCAACTTAGGTGGCCTGGGCTCGTGAGCGAAAACTCCAGTGTGTTCATGATGGCCCACCAAGTCAAAACCATTATTGCCGAGGTGTGAAACAATCAAATCACCCGCAGAAACAAGTAAGAGTGTACGCGAAGGTGTGTAGTGACAAAGGTACAAGGTTGGTCACAATGCCCAGCTTGAAAATCTTCGCACGACACGTAGCGGAACATATGACAGCAGATATGTTCCAACATATCAAAAATTCCAATCAGGAATAAATATACATTCGAGGCACAATATGCATATCTCGAAAATCGGCTTCACAATGCGCTCACCTTCATTTTCATCCAATGGCGGTCACGGCGTCCTCGTCAAGAGTTGTACGATTGCGAGGATACAAACGCCAAGCATTTGCATCAGGGCACCCGGTGCCCGCTCAAGGGGATGTGTGCATCAAAGGGCCCCAGGCTCCTCAACACTTTATCTCCCCCCCGGGTGGGTGGGTGGGTGACAAAATTTTCGCCCCACCTTTGCCAGCAGGGCACTTGAGCACAAAGCTGCCCGGCTTGCATTCATGATCAACACCACAAGTGATTGATGTCATGCAAAATAATGGCAAAAGCTTGAGGGCGAAAGGACAAACACATGTTTGTTTAAAACATCCAATTTGCACAAAACAAATTTTCCACCGGTTTGATTCGATTGACGGATGCACCCAGCGCATCCTTTTCACACAAGGCAATAAAGATTTATCGCTCCGCGATGTGTTTCTTATTGCCGAGGTGTGAAACAATCAAATCACCCGCAGAAACAAGTAAGAGTGTACGCGAAGGTGTGTAGTGACAAAGGTACAAGGTTGGTCACAATGCCCAGCTTGAAAATCTTCGCACGACACGTAGCGGAACATATGACAGCAGATATGTTCCAACATATCAAAAATTCCAATCAGGAATAAATATACATTCGAGGCACAATATGCATATCTCGAAAATCGGCTTCACAATGCGCTCACCTTCATTTTCATCCAATGGCGGTCACGGCGTCCTCGTCAAGAGTTGTACGATTGCGAGGATACAAACGCCAAGCATTTGCATCAGGGCACCCGGTGCCCGCTCAAGGGGATGTGTGCATCAAAGGGCCCCAGGCTCCTCAACACTTTATCTCCCCACTACAACTCGAGTGTTGAGGCATCGGTGACCGCAGTGCATGAGCGCAAAAGGGTTTCAAGGGCCGAGCAAGTCCAGTCCACATAGGTCCGGGTGTACTCAGATCCGTAGAAGCCAAAGTTTAGGCGTGAAGCATCGGCAGCAAGATTTGCTTTGGACGGCACTCGGGCGTACCAATGAGCCGCTTCAAGCGACACGTCGATGTGCGCACCGACACACAGCATTGCAACTGTTGCCAACACCGGGGATGAGCCAGAGCCCAGGGCTGCTTTCGCTGAATCGTTGTCTATAAACCACAGCACCTTTCGGCCTTTAAGAAACTCGGCCCACACGATCTTGGCGACGAGAACTGGCAAGACTTCCGCCTGGCCCACAAGCTGACGTTTGCCATGAGCTCCCCAAGAATCTATGAACGCTTTCGGGATTAGCTCTCCGAAGAAGCGGTGCACGCCCCTGACTGGGTCAATCAAGACTCCACCGTGAGCTGTAACACCCTCTGCCTCCTCATGGGCGCCATCCGTGAAGACTATGACCGGTCGGTCACTCGCATCAGTTTTGATTTCTCGCGGTCGCATGTCCTCAAGCAACCCGATAGTGTGCTGTAGCAGAACGCAATCATCCGAGCTAAGCTTCAACACCCCGCCGCCTTTCAAGTGTCTCGAAAGGCACTTGACGGCCATCAAAGCAACGCGCCCGAAGGTATGGGTCGAGGCATACAAGAGCCGCCCTTTCAAGCTTGCCAGCACTGCAGGTTGCACGAAACCTTCAGCGCAGACTGAGTTCACCAGCGTTCTCAAGGATTCAAGGCGTCCTTCCTTGTTTGCTATCTCCAGGATGCCTGAAGGGGCACGCACAAGTGAGAAGCTGGCTCCCAGCATGGCAAAGACCTTGGCAAATGGCAGGGACTTTTTGGGGTCCTCGGCAATCTTCCACCCTAAAATGCGCAAGACAAGCTCGGCAGTGGTTTTGGCAGACTCGGCTAACGCTTCAGTTTCCAATTGGCAGAAATCGTCATAAAAGCTAGTCACTATGAGCTTTACGATTCTCAAGAGGATCAGGCGCAACGCACGAGCAACCCGATTGAAGCTGGTGACTGAGTGGATCGCTCCGAAAGGGAGCGTGGAGAAGCGGAAATACTTATGTTTCTTGCAAGTAGGGTCCCACACAGCCAGCACGGAAGCCCACGCATCCAGCGGTGAGGAGGCCAGCTGTTTGTACGCTGCTTTCAAGTCAAGCGCTCTGCCAACGATCTGTCGATTCCCTGGGCTCTTTCTCCGGATTACTGCATCCATGAAGCACTTTGCAGTCTGAGCGACAACATCGATGTCCTGAAGAAGTATCTTTTCGGAGGATGTGCAAGTGGCATTAACCATCGACGCTCTCAGGTCGTCAATGGCACGGGTTTTGTCTCCCTGTTGCACACCGAACCTTCTGGAGGGTATCCAACCATCAGGGAACAACTGATCAAGATCTTCTTCGGATAGTGGACCATGCAGCCACCCGGAATCGTCGGAAGCCTGTTCGACGGCCTCGTCCCAAAGGGCCCTGGCAACTTCATCCGATTCTCTACAGTCGGGCGCTCGGAGCATTCCTTTTACCCAAGGTGCTGCAGCTTTCAACTCGGCCTCTGCCATAGAAGCATGCTTGAAGGCAACTGGGAACTGACCGCTGGGCTTGGCATAGCCAAGCACCCTGAAGCCATCACACATCTCCTGAAACAAAGAAGGGTCATCGACCCCCGCGGCAACAGCAAGCTTACGAAAGAGTAAAAGCCTTTTGCCTTTAAGGACCTGAGCAACTTCGGGATGTAAGCTGCAGTGAAGAGTTTCTTCTTCAGCTCGCAGGTCGGCCTCCGATTGAAGAATGGCTTTCAAGGCGTTAGTCCTAAACGCACACACGTCCACAGCAGGTGTCCCGGACACCCAGTTGATGTTCTCCAAGGCTGGTGACTCGCACCCAGACAGGACATTGCACGGGTGCTCGGCTTTCATGGCTTGCTGCAGAAATTCATCTTTGGTCCAAGGAACCCCGAATGCAACAGGTTTGGTCTCGGGAGGAGGTTTGGTGTCGGAAGAAACCCCGAATGCAACAGGTTTGGTCACGGCAAGCTTTGTGGGACTGCTTTGTTCAGTCGGCGCATCTAAACCCTCCGACACGCTCCAATTCCCCGGCACACTACAATCCCCACGTAACCCTTGTGGGCTCGAACCACTAACTTAAACTCGGGGACAACCGGGGGGACGGCACTAAGTTTAGTAAACCCTTGCAAGGCTACAGATGCGGGCCTCATGGCAGGCGGCATCAGAGCTCCGGGCACGCAATCAACAGACAACTGAGCGATCATGCGACAGCACTCTGTAGGCAGCCGTTTGGCATCAGGCGCGGGTTGTCCTGGAGCAGTCCAAGGTAGATGGGTATGTTGTCCGTCACATTGTCGCTGGAGGCGACACAGAGCAGGCACATTGTGCAAGAAAATGACACGGCGTTTGCGTTCGGCCCCAAACATGCACAGGTCAACAGGAGTTTCATGATGGGGGAGGCCGACGACTTGGGCCCGAACGGCCTTCCAACACCGGGCCGAAGCCGGCAGGCAAAAGCAAAAAGGAGTCGGGTATGCAGTCAATGTGGCCAGAAGCAAGATGATGAACTGTTCCAGAGCAGCGCTCAGCGGCCCTGGTTTAGTAGCATGGCTCAAAGGCGGCATGACGAACAAGAATGCGACGGCTTTCTCTTTCAACCGCTGCAAGCAAAAGTTGACATCCTCAGCTTTGCAGACGTCCCAACGCATGACCGGGACAGAACAAGCTCGATCGGGTGAATGGTGCAAGGCCAAAGTTCGGAGCTGTAGGTCGCGAAACGCAGCGGACATGCCTGGAGGCGAAGCGAAGATTTCAAGACAAAGTTGCCCTCCGGGAGTGGCGGTAGGGAGAGGCATTGGCTCGGGAGGTACGTGTACTCGGAAGCCAAGCTGCTCCAGCTCCGTAGTTTGTTCAACTGTCAACTCGCCCACTGAAGCTATGCAAAAGGCAACCAAGACGAGACGACGACCTTCCCAAGGCAGCGTCAGTTGCTCCTCAGCGCGAGCATGGAGCAAGCAGGGTTGCACTCGAGGGTCGAGCTTGATCCCTCGGAGAGCAGCAGTACCATCATGCACAACCGCAGGTCCATCGGAGCGAATCACAAAGATTTCGCCACCTGAGAAGTCGCTGATCGCAACAACGAGGTTCGGATCAAAACTGTTCCGCAGGTCTTTGTGCCGAGGGGCTTGCACATCGCAAAACAGGACCACAGAAGTCCACCGATGGCAGGGCCGGACCTGCCGGATAAATGCATTGAGCAGTTGAACTGAGATTGGAAAAAGGTGGTTGTTGCGTCGTAGCCCGAACCGATGGTCGCGAGCCCAACATCCAGAGCCAAAAGCTGAAGGAACATCAGTGCCTCTCGAAGCTTCCTCAAGCGGCAACAAGTCAAAAAGGTGCTCGACATCTTGTCGTGTAGGCGGGCGAGCGATCAGCACTCGCCGTGCGAAGATTTCTGCCGCATGCTGCTGCAGAGTAATCCCGGGAAAACATAAGTCAAGGCAAAGCTCGAAATGGTCACAAGCAGGAGTAGGGCACACCGAGCTACCAGAAGTCTCGACAGCAGCTTCGACACCAAAGCCGGCCACTGAGGAGGCCTCCATCACTGCACCTAGTCAAGCATGCTTGATGAAAGGATGGGCTTTGAAACAGCCCGGATGGCAGCACAGGTGCTTGCCCTTAGGGCATTGCGCCACATCGCCATGCTCGCATTTGCCAAGGTTGTAATTCCAACAGAGAGGTGCTCCGCTGGCATCAACGGGAACACCACCCTTGAGGGCTGCGGGCATATAAGGAGTTCTTTTCTTCGGCCGGATGTCGGATCGCCCCCCCACAGGTTGAGGAGGAGGTGGAACAGACCGATCCCCGTTCTTGCGCTTGCGAGGGTTAGGCTTGGTCTTGGCTGCGGTCTTAATGGCAGGAGCGGCACTCCCTCGGGTCCTTGGAATCAAGAGTTGCTCCACGCAACGCATCTTAAGAACTACAGGCAGATGTCTGTCCAAGGGAAGGCCTCCGTCAGAGCCCAGAGTAAAACCCGCTCGACATTGATCACTGAGCCGGAGGTGGATTTCTCGATCACACATGGAGAGCTGAGTCAATGTGACCCTCTGGTACCCCTCAGGAGCATCCTTGTAGTAGGCGTCGAACAAAAAGTTGATCAATGCCTCGTGAACTTCGAAGGTCATGAGCTCGGCAATCGCATAACAGACTCCTCGACGACGAAGTGCATGATGAACCATGAGGTCAGTGGCCACATTCGCCTCAAGGCGAGGAGCATCCTTGTGCTCGCGCACCACTCCACTCTTGTCCGGCTTCCAAGCTTTCAGCAGATTGTCCTCTGATGCCCCAACCACTTCTTGATCACGGGTGGTCAGCCTCGACCATTCGATGTAGCGAAGTCGCCCTTCATCCAGCATGGCGGCGAAGAGATTGATGCTCGCGTGGCTGGGCTCCAGAATGCCTTCAAGCTTCAAAGGTGCGATCTTCGGAGTAAGCACTTGGAGCCGTGCCCCGATCTCAGCAACCGGCAATTTGCGGGGTGCGGACTCGTCTGTCCCATCGACCTTGCGTTTAAGGTCTGCAGCAGTCAAGGTCCAAGCCTCCCAATGAAGCCGTCGCAGAGCGGCATCATGGGACGCGTGGGTATCTCCCAACACAGCTTCCAGAACCACCCGAACAGCCGCTTCGGCTCCCGCAGTGCCCGGCGTGGCTGTCGGTGCATGAGCAAAGTTCGCAAAGGTTCCCCACCCTCGGAGTTCTAGCCGATCAATCACCTCGCCGGGCAGGCCGACCGCCAAGCACCTTTGGCGGAAGATGGCCTTGGAGTCAACATAGGACATGGCTTTCGCTATGTTGGCTTGCAAAACTCGAGCCTTAACTCACACGACGTCGCTCACGAGTACCGGGACCAGTGCTAGGTCCCGTCAGCAGGCACAGCTCAAGCTCCTGTTTCAGCTGGTACAAATGTCGCCTCATTTGAAGCAAGACAAGCACGGGTTAAGGATGACGTTGGGTCGGGCTCCTAGCTCAGTGTGCGCCGCGGTGGCCAACCGCCCACACAGAAACACAGTAGCATCGTCATCATTAACTTGCCGGGCTCGGTGCACGGTCTTACGTGCTTCATGCAAGTAGTATACATAACCATCCTGGCTGGAGCTATCGAGAGTTTCGCTATGAGCGTGTATCTCGGCCATTTGCCCATCAAGCTCCGACTCCGCACTATCGGAGTCGTCATCTGGCTCTTCGCTGGACTCAGAGTCGGAGGACGAATCTGCTAGAAGGCGGCTCACTTTTTCAGCCCGCATTCTTTTAGGCTCACCCCCATTGCGTAAGAGTGCCAGAGCCGAATCATAATCCTCAGCACCATGCCACCTCTGGAGGCGCGGCTCGTCAGGCGAAAAGTACCCTTCCTTGATCATCTCAAGAGTATTGGCCAACCTAAAGATAAGCGGGGCGGCTGCATCATGGGCGTATTCCAACTCTGATTTGCCCTCAACGCCGACATGATAACCTGCTCTTCGGCACATGGCATTCGTCGCCGCCCCTTTGGTGAGCCAAGCTAGGCACGTAGCTTTGCAGCTGTGTGTTGCGATGTTAGCCAGCTCCTCAAAGGTACACACATCCGAGAGGATTTCTCGCATCCAGACCGAAGCGTCAGAAGACCGGAGCTTTCGTTCTGAAAAACCCCCGTCTGCAGTCGGGCACCTCATGAGCGGTTCATCCTCCGAAGCACTCAAACCGAGCGCAGCACGATTTTCCAAGTAGGAGGTGGCCCAACACTCAGACCCGTGCACTCCTGGACTTATCGCAAAGACAGGAATGAGCCGAAACCGAGTTGCCCGCCGAAGAGAGCTGGTCTTGGACCCATACAAGCGAAGAGTAAGGATGTTGTGAGCCTCACCCTTTTCAAGCTCAGGTTCTTCAAAGCACATTTGCCCATCACTGAACCTGAGCCTGCCATGCACAAGCACACACAAGAATCCAGCAAAGATGGAAAGCGCACTCGGTTCGCCACATGCAAGTTGCTCCAACTTTCTCAATTGATGGACTTTCAAGGGCCATTTCTTGACGATGGGTCTTTTCTCCACCCCGGCGATCGTAGATCCAATGACCCTGGGTGACAACATGGAGAGATCACCGGCACACTGCAGCAGGCTATGCGCAAAGCGGATGCTCTGTATGAAGCGTTCGCCCCTGGAAGCAGGAGCTCCCTCGGCTCGCAAGTAGCATGTATACTGGTACAAGCGATCTTCACTGGCAGGGAAAAGTTGGTTCTCACCAAAAGTTGCTCGCTGCCAACGGGCGTACTGAAGGAGGCTGCCTGCACGACTACGCAATGTTGAAGTAGCCTTGTGGGCGAAGACATCATCCAAAATTATCGGAACCTGGGCATCCGAAGCCTTCGAGAGAGCAACTGCCAGTCCACACACGGAGGTGACTATGAGCGCTTGCCACAACGCGAGCGCCTTGACACGCTCCTTGCGACTCTGATTGTCTCCCCCTTTGCTGATCGGCAAGGCCCGTCTGGCGGGGAATGCAAAACACTTCGGAGGTGCCGGATCTGGTTCTTGCACTTTGGGTTCCGCAAATGTCGGAGGAGAAGTGTACCCACACCCGGACACATAGCTTCCAACCGGATCCCAAGGAGTCGGGACTTCTTTAAGAGTTTGGATATCACCAGTCCCCAAATCACGTTTGGCAGCTAACAAGCGGATCTCATGTTGCATCGCGTCACACCCGCACGCAAAGGGCTCGGCTGAAGAGATCTCAAGTGTTGTTGACCTAAGGAGTCCGAGAGTTTCCTCCCCAAAGGCGAGCAAGAGGGCCAAGGATCCAGCCCAGAGCCCAATCAGGTGCCAAGCACTCGATAAGGTCCTGTCACTCACCCAAGGTGAGAATCGCCGATCGCCCAGCAATCGCGATGTTAGCACTCGACAGAGTGGGCCCCAGGCCTTCGAGAGAGCACGCTCTCGCAGTCGTCCCACAAATGGCCGAAGTGCCTAACAATCCGTTTTTGTTGAGCCCCAAACCGAACGGCCTAAATGAGGTCCGGACCAAAGAGGTGAAGAAGATCCAAAAGGGTTCCCCCTTTTCCCGATGGAAGGGAAGTACCGTCGTGCAAGCGACCTGTATGCCACAGAGAACAGTACACCCATTCACAAGGATCAATAAGGTGAGCACCCAGTGCTCGCAGCAGTGTAGCCAACGCTTTCTAGGTATCAGGAAGTCAAGAGCGGCTACTTTCACTTGATCTTGGGCCCACACCTCAGTCAAGATCGAAGCTCGCCAACCTCAAGGAAAGCCCAAGCTTCCCTATGCAAGGAGATGCCCGGCATCTCCCTGCACAGCACACTCATCTGCGCTGCACAACTTGAGGCTGCAGCTTAAAGCAGGCAGTGTGCCAGGATCACCTGGCAAGTCTCAGTTGCCCAGCAACGAGGGGCGGCCAAAAGCCAAGGGCCAAGCCCTGTCTCACAGGTGGAATGTGTTCCACCAGCACAACCTGAGAAAGAAAAAGGGGGTCGCCCAGCGCCCAAAGAGGAGACTCAACCCTAAGAGCCCAGCTCGAAGGGTCGACTCACTGAGGAGTCTCCAAAGCTCACCTGAATGTAACAAATTTGTGGCACCTGCGTCAAGGTAAAAGAAACCCAGACTGAGGCATCGGCTCACTGGCGTTCAAGCTCACGCCACCAAAAGCTCAACAAGAAGCTCAGAGCAAAGCTCGCAAACAGGATTCGTTCAGGTATGGTCTTTCAGAACGGTGCATCATACAACTGTCTAGGGCATTCAAAAGCGCGCACAAAGCATGTATCCTTCCTTTTGCCCATCTCAAGCCATGTAGGTTTCGGCAGGAGTTTTCTAGGGCAGACATCACCCCCATACCCCATGGGCACAGGAAAATACAGCTCCTGTCAGCAAAGCCCTCTGAAAAATTTGCGTCGTAATAGCACCAGTAAAAGACTCAACATGATCCAAGCGACTAGCAAGAGCTCGCAGCGTAACCTGATAACCCGCCTGGCTTGTCAAAAGTGGCAAAGGCTAGGCCGGCTGCCCGAAGCGGTCAACTCCAAGCATGCTCTCGATCCGCTGAAGTCTCCTGACCAAGGAGACTCGGTGCTCGCTGTCGATGATAGATCCAGTAAAGCCCTCCAAGTCATCGAGGCGACCGGCGATGGCCGCAAACTGTTCACGAAAGGAATCGAGACTCGATTCCAAAGGGTGCGCGAACTGTGGGGCGCACACAAGAACTGTGGCACCAGATTGCGAGTGCCAGTCACCACAAAGATGCTCCTTCTGCGCGTCCGTCAAGGAAGCATAGACATCTTCCACATCCCGAGGAGAGCAAACATCACCACTCTGGCTGAAACCGAGGGAGTCCTCGGAGCAGGAGTCCCAGGTCGAGCGAATCTGCAGCTCCGCTTCAGGTTCTTGTACGCTCTGCATGTCGATTGCGAAGCGATCACACGCGTGAGCGAAGGTCAGCGCCTGAGTGCGGGCGAAGCGACGGTCCGGCTGACTGGCAGTGTGCATCCAGAGGGCCTTCCGGGTCAAGGGGGTCCCGACAGTCAGGGAAGAGCTCATCTCAAATGAAGCGGCGAAACAGATGCCGCAAATGTGCAATGAAAGTTTCAAGCCAGGAGATGCGAGCGGCTGAGCTTGCTGCCTGCCTGTCCAACCAATCTAAGCGATCCTCGGCCACGCGGACACGAGACTCAAGGAGGTCGTGTGAAATCTGCAAGCTATGAAGATGGCTGGACAAAGCCTCAAAACTCGAGAGGCTGCTAGGGTGCTCAGACGCCTCGGACACAGCGAGACCTGCCGGAGCGGCCTCTTCCATCCGACTGCCCCACAAGGGCAGTCTTGCACGGTGCTCTAAGAGCAACACCGAGGTACAGAGGACTCAGACCTGTTAGACAGAATGACAGGCCTCTAGAGAGCCCTGACAAAATTTTCGCCCCACCTTTGCCAGCAGGGCACTTGAGCACAAAGCTGCCCGGCTTGCATTCATGATCAACACCACAAGTGATTGATGTCATGCAAAATAATGGCAAAAGCTTGAGGGCGAAAGGACAAACACATGTTTGTTTAAAACATCCAATTTGCACAAAACAAATTTTCCACCGGTTTGATTCGATTGACGGATGCACCCAGCGCATCCTTTTCACACAAGGCAATAAAGATTTATCGCTCCGCGATGTGTTTCTTGCGCAGTTCATCGAAAACCTTCGTGTCAACCCAACCAAGGGAGCCGGCGATACGCTCCAGAAGCTTTAGCCTTTTTCCTTGCAAAACCTTGGCGACCTGAGGATCAAGCGCCTCCTTCAAAGCACGTTCCTCGCCTTCAAGGTCGGAGGCCCAGGACGTCCACTTCCTGAGTAGGGCCGCCCTCCGTTGCACAACCCAGGTCGGCCCATTGACCAACATGTCAAAAATGCATTGTTTGAGACGATCAGGAGCGGCATGCAGGTGATCGAAAGGATGAGTAACCCTTCTGCACCCATCAAGAAATTCATCGGGAGAGGCGTACACACCAAGGCGAACCTCAAAAGCTCTCGCATCGCTAGTAGGCTCCAAGGTCCGCGCACAGGAGGCATCACTGTCGGAACCGTGCACGGATTCGCAACTGCTGGCATCACTGCTAGAACTATCCGAGTGCACAACCTCATCCCGGGAAAACTTCAACGAAGACCCAGAACCACCCCCGCTTAGCAGTAAAGAGGTCGAAGAGAGAAGTTTGGACCCAGAAGGAGCATCGCGCAGGGGTTGCAAAATACAACGCTTGGAATCAACAGGCGGCAGAGCATGAACTTGGTAGACAAGCACACGCTTGAACTCAGGCATAACAGGAGGCAGCTTACGCCCGCGAGGTTGCCGAGCAGAAGAAGTGGCAGCAGCGGCAGACGTGGCCGCAGTAGGATGCACAGGCAAGGGACGACCCAAGTGCCTAAAGACCAGCGCCACGAACTGTTGGCAAAAGGGCCTGGGGTAGGCTGCCTCCTGCGCAGTAGGAAAAGACATCGTGCCATCAGCGCGGCGCTGTGGTTTCCACGGAAGGTGGTCGTGCCCACCTGGGCAGCGCTGGCGAAAATGTTCGATGGCATCACAAGAAGTAAGCAGCGTACGGTGGGTCAATCGTGCACCACCATAGCAACACATGTCGAAATTGACCCTCGGAAAATTCTTTACCAAATGAGCAAAACAGGGCAGCTGCCAAAGCATGCTTGACTCAGGATTTTCAACTGTCCATGGGATGTTGGACCTGCAAAGCAAATCAAGAAACTGGGCAAGGCCAACGTAAATTTTGTTTGCAGCCTTGACCTTGTCAAGGTTGACACCAGTCAGCGAAGGCAAACCCATGGGATGCTCAGGAGAGCGAAGCGGGGCCACGGACACCCCTTTTCGCTTTATGTTGCGCGCTGCGGAGCACGTGCCACAAGGCGGGGCAGCGTGCACGAAGAGTATAGGATGATCACGCACCAAATTGCGCAAGAAGACCCAAGTGGACTCCTCGGTCAAGCTGAGATTGCAAACCTGCGCCAACGGATGATGGCGGTTGTGCTGGTGATCAATGGGCATGACAGGCACACCCGCTTCACGAAAGCAGCGAGACAGCATGGCGGTGCCGGCACATAGCTCTAGAAAAAGTGGTTCTTTGGGAACCAACGCCTCGGTAAAAGCCTTGGTTGCTGAAGCACCCGACAGCAGAGGGAAACGCGGCGGCCACGGCAGGCGAGCAGGCAGCTGTGGGTGCTCACGGAAGTGCTCGACCTCTGGCTCGGTTGGCAAAGCAAAATCAAGTGAAATCAAGCGTTGCGAGGCCTCGAGAGACAGCTTATCAAAGGCCGAAATAGAGAAAGCAACCAAAATGACCCGCCTGCCCTGCCACGAATCAGTGAGGTGCATCTGCCTGCGTGCATCAAAAAGGACAGGGCCATCCGACACAGGCAATGCCACCCCTTGAAGGGTTGCACCATCAACAGTCCGAGTGTGGGGACCCTTGCTGGATTGCACCCAAATTGCACCTTTAGTAAAACGGGACAAGGGAATGGCCAAATTAGGCAAGAAGGAATTCTGCTGATCACGATGCGGGGCCGTGCGAACACCATCAAAAAGCACGACGGTTGTGAACTTGTGGGCAGGAGCAGACTGCCTTACAAAAGCAGCCAGCACCTGCGTTGACTTTGGAAAAACAGCGACATTGCTCCGGAGTCCCACCTTGACCTTGGCAAAGGCCCCAGTGGTAAAAGAAATGCCGCCACCGGAGCCGCGTTGCGGCGCAGCTTTCGGGAGGCAATCGAAAAGCTTCAAAACATCAGCCTGTTCAATCCACTTCCCAATCAGACTTGAAGCGAATTCTTCAGCGGAAGGCAACCCATTTGGACCTGCATGCAAAACTTCCCCTTCAGGGACACTGCATTCAGATGAAGAGCGCACGAGAGGCTCACCGCTCTGTGCAGCATCTTTCTCGTCAGTCGTTTGGTCCATGGATTGCACACCTAGTCAATCCTTCTTGCGTTTGGGACACGCCGTGTATCCATGATCTCTCTTGAAACATCCTTTGATGCAGCAGACATGGAGTCCTCGCTCGCACTTCCCATTGGATACAGCTCTCTGGCAACGGCCTAAGTTAAAGTCGAAGCAGATTGGCAATCCGCGAGTCGTGGACGGAACTCCGTCTGCAAGCTCAGCGGGCATACGGACATTGTTCTTGCTCTTTCCTTTACCCTTGCCTTTCCCCTTGCCCTTCCAGGGCCTTCGGTCATCGTACGGGCCAGGCCTGAAAGGAGCCGGAGGGGCTGCGACCAAAGGCTGCAAAAGGTGTGTGACATTATTGCAATTCATTGCCTCGTTCCAAATCTTATCAACTGGCTTGCCGTCAGAAACAAGTTGGATTCCATGCCGAGTGCGATCTGCTGCTTCAACAAACAGCTGCCGATCAGCCTGCATAAGCTGCTGCAGCGTCAGCGTCACACGTGCATAGTTGTCAGGTGGATCCCTGAAACGCGCGGTAAAAAGTGCTTCCACCCACCGCTCGTGCTCCGAAAAGGTGACTATCCCTGCCTGGTCTAGGGCCAAACCTCGACGGGTCAAGGCCAGCTTGAGGAGAAGGTCTGAGGACACATCAGCATCAACCTTTGCAACCTGGGTGCGTAGAGACACATGACCGGCACCATCAACGGACAACATCTTATCATCGCGATCCTTCTTGAACTTGACCTCATCATCACGGCAAGGGCACGACTGAGGCGGCAAGTAATGAAGCACGTTATCCTCATACATCTGAACGCACTTATCAATCACGGCATGACCCGGAAGAGTCGGGCCGTGGATCGTCAAACCACTCAGCCGAACCTGCTGTCGCTGCAACCTGTCAGCCCGGTCGGGCGCTGCGAGCTTTCTCGGAGCAGAGTCATCGGTCCTTTCAACCTGTGATTGCAATTCAGACACAGTTAGGTTGTAGCTCTCATGCAGCAAGCGGCGAAGCACACTGAGCTCCGCAATCGAAGGGTCACGCCCAAGCACTTTGACGATGGCAGCAGTGAATGGGCTCTCATCCGTGCTCCCGGGCACGTATGAGCTCAGGAAAGCATACTTGCTCATGCAATCAATGCCAGCGTCAACGAACTTCACCAGCACCGGATCCTCCAATCCAAGAGCCTTCGCCCTCGAAGAGAAGTTTGCCTTGCTCTCTGTGACGGCCATGGCACAAAACCTGTCAAGGCACTATGGGGTCTCCAGCCAAAGTGCACACTCACCGCAAACGACAAATGCACTTGCAAACCGCTGACTGTCGGACACAAGTTCAGCACGATAACACATACTTGACGGCGCCCGGCAAGTATTTCACACGACACTCGTGTTCAGTCATGTTCTAAAAACTCGCATGACACCAGACAAGTAAGTCGGTGCCACATCAAAACCAGGCCAGTGCCCGAAATTCGTACATGTGCCACCGCGTGGACCGGTGGCATCACGCACTCACGCACATCATGAAACCCGCAAGGGTCTGACAAGTGAGCCGAGTGGGCCCAGCTCATCCACTTCCAAGCCGCGCAGTCCGGCAAACCACAAGTGCGCAAGCACATCAAACCATCACCGAGTGATTCCGGCGAGCACCGCGTGTACCGGCTTCCACAAGTGCGCAAATCACTTGAAACAGTTTTGGCACATATCTGCCATAAACCTAGGCCTCTCAGCAAGACGCTCGAACTTCTTTGAGCACCTCTTCCCACAGCGAAGTCGGTTCCCGCCCTCATCAGCGAGACGGTGAAGCTTGCGGGAAGTGATGTGCCTGATGTACACATGGGCATCAGGGTCTCCCACAGATAACTCGGCCCAAGGCGGTATGATCTCATCAGCCGCAGCCTCTTCAGCACGAAGGTCCTGAACGTTGTCCTCTTCGTCCAGTGACGCCTCCGAGGCCGACGGTTCATCATTGAACTCCGGACCTGGTTCGCGCTCGGGATCAGTTGGAAAATAGCCCGAACGTGTGGTGTCCGGGAGGAACTTGCCGATCCTTATATCGGCGAGCACGTACTCAAGAGACCTCAGAGCAGGCGCAACATTGTCACGCCCATAGATGTGCATCATCTCATCCTGCGGAGCCTTGTGATATCCCAAAATCCTCCGGTGCAGCGCATCAACACCGTACTTTGACATCCAAGACAAGGTCGTAGTCGTAGCCTTACAGCTGTGAGTACCAAGCTTTGAGGCTTCAGGGAAACCTCTGGCAGACAAAATCCCGCGCAACCAACCAGCGGCTACAGTGGCCGTAGGCGGAACACCCGACCATCCGCCCTCCTGACCACGGCTGGGCAGGAGAGGAAAATCTTCTCCCTCGGGAATGGCGAGGTCCTCACGAAGGCTCATCCACGTCCTGAACCAAGGAACGGACGCCACCCCGCACAATGGCCCCACCATAGGAAGCAATGCTGTTTTCCTCTCCAAGGAGAAACTGGTCTTCGTCCTTGAAGTCTCACCTTGAAAGTACCCTGCAAGGGTCCCATGAAAGAGTCCGGCTCATCCAAAACCAGATTCATCAGGGCCTGGCCATCACTGTATCTAGCACGAAGATAAATGCAGAGTAAGAAAAAGCCTGCGCACAGCCTGTCCACATCATTATCTGACTCATCCACAACAAGGCGCTCCAGCCTCTTGACCATAGCAACGGTGAGTGGCGGCTTCTGTCGCCTCTTCCTCTTTTTAAGAAAAGAGGCACGCGCAAGCCCTGTAAGGCGGCCACTGCAAAGGGAGTCCGAGAAAGACTCAGCACCCAAAACGAACTTGCAAAACGCCAACGATGACATGAGTGCCTTGCCGAAAGACGGCGCGCTGGAATCCTCCAAATCAAGCAGGAACTCATACACGTCTTTCTCTCTCAGTGGCAGCGGCTGGAGACGCCGCTTCTTGGCCCACGCCACAAAACGGAGCAACGGTCCCGCACGATTGTGCAGTGTACCCGCAGCTTTGCCCGAAAAGGTGTGCAGCAAACCTTGCGAGACTGCGGAATCCTGGCAGGACGCGGCAGCACACCTGCGGCCAACATCAAAGGTGAGTGGATCCTCAAGGACGATAGACACCCACTTCTGAATGGCAGCACGCAGCTTCTTGTCAAGGTGCACACTCCAAGAATCCTGCAGCCTGACCCTGCCTAGGGCAAGCTTGACAACTGAAGCAACGGTAACCTGGGAAGACACCATCTTGGGCACTGGCACAGACATGACAGGCGGCATGGGCCCGCTGGCACGTGCCATACCGGCAAACAAGTTGGCAGAAGGCTTAAGTTTAAAATCCCAGGATCGGACAAACCCAGTCTTATTGAACTTGCGCATGCAAGACGCCAAATGTGCCTCGTACGACCCAAAGGCCATGGCGGCATCCCTCCGGCGATTGTCACCTGCCTCAGAAACCCCACCTTCAGAAGATGCAGGGGGCATGGAGCCGGAGGCCATGAAAGCTGAAAGCTTAATCCTCAATGGAATAATCCGAAGAGTCACTGAACCCGGCAGGGCAGACCCAAAAGAGGCGATGCTGCAGCCGAAGCAAGGCACAGGTCGCTCGCAAGGAGCGAGCGCGGTGAGTCCTCAGAAAAGCAACAACGCACTGCCAGAGCTCAGGTTGAGCAGTGACAAGCAGCAGAGCAGGCCCCCTTCTGCAGCTCGAGTCCATCCGCTGGTCACACGAGACCAGCCTGCACACCCTCTAAGAGGGAACGTCAGAAAAGGGGCCCGGTTAAAAGCAGGAGCAGTTAGGGTCTCAAGCCCAAGGTTCACAGAAAATTCTTTCACAACTCAGCTCGAGCACTGAGCTGCTGCATACCAAGGTTGTGTCATCAAGACCAAACGAGGCGATGCGCTGAAGTCAATGCAAAAATTGTCACGTGCAAAAACAAGCCATGCCAAGTTTTTGAAACCAAGTTTGAAAATGCTCGCTTCAAGCTCGCGGTCCTTTTATGAAAAAGGGATCGCAGATGGCGCAGGCTTGTCTGCTGAGATCCGATACCACCTGAAGGAGGAAGCGTCTTGTCCTTAGATGGGAAAACACAGTCCTGATCCTGAAGTTTGGGTGGTTCACCCCTCTGATCCTCGGGAACAGCAAGAGGAAAAGCTACATCCCCAATCGGAAGTTCCATGCGCTTGACCCGAATGGTTCTCAGGTCATCGTTGTCAATTGCATCTTGGCTACCCTTTAAGGGAGCTACAATGTATTCCTGTCTCCAAATGAAGCCAGGTTGAATGTGGTACCCAAGAAAGATACCGTCTTCGGCCTTTGGGTCGAACTTAGAAGCATTCGTGATGTTCTCTTTGGGGTTGTTCCAATAGAGAACCTTGGCACCAAAAGGAATGCGCATACCGCTAAACCCTTCACCGAACCTTTCGTCCCATGGGATCTTCGCGGTGTCCATCCTTTTGGACAAGTTTAGAGCCATAGTATGATGTTGAGCAGCTAGTGGCCAGAGCTTCGTCGGAAGTCCTGCCTGAAGCAAGTTCGCCCTGGTGCCCTCGAGCATAGTTCGAATCTCTCTCTCAACAACAGACTTGCTCTCATCGACATAAGGTCGGGAAGAATTGTGACGAACTTTGTATTTTCCAGTTGCATTCTTGAGTTCGGGGGCATTGTCAGAGTAAATGATCCCTGGTTCGTCGTCTACAGTGAAGTAGTGCAGCAGGCAATCATAAATCTCTTCCGACTCCTTTCTACCTGCAGGGTACACATAACGAAAGTTAGTGAACACGTCCTTAACCACAAGAGCAACTTTCTCACCTTCGATCCCAAAATCACGCAAATCCTTAGTCACAATGCGATCAATGGTCACGTGGTCTCCAAACTTCTTCGAAAAGATAGTGGAGCTCCCCCCTCGCTTTCTGGCATGTGGCGCTAGCATTTTGGCCTTTTGGCATACCTTGCAGAAAGGGCTCTTAGGACGATGGGTGAATTTGTGCTCCGGGCTATTGGCCTGCAGCTGAACGCTTTTCATCCTTTGGATCAGCTTCAGCTTCTTTGTCGCTGTCGGGCCCCGGCTGGGGGTCATCAGCAGGTCTTTTGAAGATCGTTATGCTGAGAATGCAGGCATCAGAAGGAAGCTTGGCTACCCTATTGTCCAACGTCCTGACATCCACGTCCTTTTCGGCCTCCTGCCATTTCTTGACATAAGTCCAAGTACTCCGGATGACATGCTTTGGGAACCTCGTTGCAGGCGTTCTAAAGGTTTTGGGAAAGTGCCCCACGATCATTTGTGGGAAGGAAGGATGTGAAACCCAACCTGGTTTGTTCAAGTACTCCGCCTTGATGCCTAACGGAGTGACCTCTTTCAAAACTTTTTCAATCCTGGGGTCGAGGCCTTTACCCGAGGACTCACCTTCCGGCTCGGATTCTGCTGCATTGGCGTGCCTTAGAAGGCCGCTGAACGGGGAAAACCCGATGTTGCCTGGACGACTGGCGAATGCGCCGACTTCTCATCCTTGGCAGGCATGGCAATTGTGCCATCGCCGATTACCGAGACTCGCCCGCGCAGCTTACAATACAGCTTTCGGCCTTCCGGTGTCACGAAGTAAGGTGTCTTCCCTGCATACCAGTGAAAGTCGAAACCCTCATCCATGCACCTCCTCCCTACAGAACACACTGGTGACGTAGAGTCGAGCACATAACACTCTAGGACCCTGTTGATTTCGGGAACCTCTAGCTTCACAG
This sequence comes from Symbiodinium sp. CCMP2592, assembly GCA_905221615.1. Lineage (NCBI taxonomy): Eukaryota > Dinophyceae > Suessiales > Symbiodiniaceae > Symbiodinium > Symbiodinium sp. CCMP2592. The sequence continues at coordinate 49,331 of CAJNDT010006051.1, forward strand.
CGCCTTTCACGGGTCCGTTGGCCGTGATCAGGGATACTGGTCGGGAGGACGGTCAACGGGCACATCAGGGAAGTGAGCTCTGCAGTCCGCCTTGCTGATCAAGTCCTCTTCGATTCCGGTGTCTGCTAAGAACTCAAGACCGGGGACTAAACCAGCGCATGACGGTCGTGCTAGTCGCTCACACTCTTCACAGAGGAACCCTTCTTCGTTGCATTCATACCCACACTGTGCAGGCATGCCGTGAACACTGCATTCGATCATGTTGGCGAACTGTTTGGCCCACACAAGGGCCCTTTTCAGATCCTTAGGATTCGAGCGGGGACACTGTTCGGCAGGGGGATAGACCTCATCATAGATCCTGGGAAGGTAGGCATGCTTTCGCCGTTTGCCCTCCGGTTCTATCGCAATCATTTCTACAGTGTTTCTTGCATGTAGAAGATCGTCTTACCTACCCACGTGCTGCCGGGCCCATTGCTTGGGGCCTTTCTCCAGTTGTAGATCTTGCTTCCCACATATGGAGAAATCGGTAACACCTGCTCGAGCTTCGCTTGGCTCCTAAGCTTCTTGGGGTTCACAGGACATGAATTGTCTGGAACATACCAATCTGTTCGGTACTTCTTGCGATGGCGGATGACTTTGTTGCCGGTGAAGTCTACCTCCCAAAAGTCCTCATCATGTGACGCGGCCATAGCAAGCTTTGGCGAGATCTTAGGTCTTAGGATCCGCTGGATTTTCGAATGCAGTGGCACATGCGGCGGCCTTTGGCGCCTTGTCACTTGACTTCGGCCTTGGACTTCTCCCTCTGCGCGGAGCTGGGGAGTCAGCCCTTGGAGACCCTGCTTTGGGGGCTGCTGGGGCGGCTTCAGACTTCGGAGCGGGGGCTGAAGGCTTCTGAATGTCCTTGTGTTGGAACCGACATTTGTCAACTCTCGAACAGTTCCCTTCTTTCCAGAATTTGCAGGTCACATTAATCTTCTTCTTGGGTTTGTCGCCTTTTGGGGACAAGGACCTCTTCTTGTGAAGAAAGGGGCAATTGTTGCCACGCTTGCAAGTTCCTTTGAGGAAATCATAGCATACTCCCTTCGGGTAGGGGACCTAGACTTACCGGGGGACTGGGATCTGCCTTTTTGGTGATCTTGGCCTTGGGCTCTGTGATCTGCCACGGCCTCCTCTGCAAGAGAGGCTGGAAGCACGACCAGGTGACTTGGAAGCAGGTGCACCGTACTTATCCCCGTGAGATCGTGCTATGCGGTCACGATTCTTGCGTTTGCGCTCTCTTGTCAAAAGATCTTTGAGCGACTTCACAAGGAATTTGTACGTGTGCTGCTCTGTGCCTTCTGCTGCCCTGTCATAGATTTCAAGGTCGTACTTAAGCCTTTTGGACTGCCTGAGTTCACGAAGGAAGATGTCTCTCAGGGTGGTTTCGTCCGGCGTATGGCTAAGTCCTGACATGACAGATTCCCAGTTGCTAATGAACACCTCCTCGTTCGTCTTGAAGTACTGATCGAAGAGGTAGAGCACCTGTCGTCCTCGCACCGCCCTGAACTTTGCCGCTTCTGTCTCCTTGAAGATTAGAATCTCGCGGGACAGTTCTCCTCTGGCGACTTTGGTGAGTGCAGCTAGGAGTTTCGTGTCAAAGGTGAGGAATTTCTCGGGGTCCCTGAGGGATTCCTGGCTAGCGTCTTTGTGCGAAGCCTAAAACGGCCGGGTCTCTACCTACGGGCACCTACGGGGCTCAACGCAGGCACTCCTTTTCTCGAGACCCAAAAGGGCTGCGGTGCGCAATAATAAAGAATCCTACGTGATTTCTCGCACCCCTCTCCAATGCCGAGGGCTTGGGCGGAGATTCCCGCTCGGGCGGTCCCTTCCCGCACTGCTCAGCCGTCACGTACGAAGTGATGGCTCCTGCAGTGGCTGCAGACTGGAAGCTGCCGGGCCCACCCGCGTATCTCCGTACACTGCGGAAACACGTGTGGCGTGTAGTCTTCCCCAACCACAAGAACGTGAGTCAGGTCCTCCCACCTGTGGCCGATGATCATTCCACCCCAACAGGTGAAACAAAGATTTTCGGTGATGATCCGGTTTTGGGGTACCCAAGCTAACCCGACGCAGTTCCTGTAGAAGTGAACTGTGCGTCTCGTCGGAGCGTAGTAAAGCTCCCCAAAGTTGTGCTGCGGCACCGGGTCACCGGGGGTAGGCGCGCTCCAGGTTGGAGTGGGCGTTGCCCGCACCACTCCGTTAAGGAGGTTCTGGGGGGGCTTCCGCCTGGAGGCGGTCGATCCTTTGGGGCTTCCGCGTGGCGCTTTTGGACTGCGTGGGAGGCCTAGCACTTTCTGTGCTTCCCGCGCCTTCCCTCTAGCTTCCTTGCCCCAGCCCCCCTTCACCCAGGCTGTTCTTGCAGCTGAGGGGGCCGCTGCCGCACTGGCGGCGGAACCCTCGAGGCTCCAGCGGGTACTCCCGCATTCGCTGTTGCGGTGTCCGGGGCTGCCTCCGTTGGTCCAGCGTGTTCCGGGGCGGGGCGGTGTCTCCGACTCCCCCGGCTTGGGGGAAAACCTCGCTGTCCTCCGGTGCCTCGTTGGCTGCCGCTTCCAGAGAGGGGGCCGGTAGTACCACAGTTACCACAGGCTGTGCCACCATGGGCGGGGGTTCCTGCAGCACTCGACCCTGACGTAGGGCCCAGGGCACGCCAACGACTGTGCCCATCAGGGTCCTCTCTGGCCTTCTAAAACCAGGCGCCTCACCGATCTCACGGAGAGGGCGCCGCTCTCCGTCAGGACAATGTGCGTGTTGTCCCTGTCCAGGTTGCCCACCCAGATGCCTTTGACCCAACGTCGTTGCGACTTGGTTCCTGGCTTAGGCTTCGGGAGTTTGGCCATCACGGTTTCACCGAAGCGGCAAATCGTCGAGAGGTACTCGACCCCATTGACGATCTTGAAAGCCGTCATCTTGTCCGTGGTTCGGACCTGAAACCGCGCCGCGGACCACGCCACGTACTTGAAGGGAACACCGTGTGGTTCACATCCACCATGCAGTTGGGGTACCGGTTCTGTAGGTCCATGAGCCAGGTGCGCACCAGCCCCGCTAGGTAGCTGTGCTCCCCTTCCACCGCGCCTTGGCTTTGATGGGAGTAGGGCGGTGCTTGACCTTCTGTGGACCCAACCGGGTTCTGATTGCGTGGGCCACGCTTCTCAGGGACCCCTCTGCGTCAATCTGCAGGGTTACACGCGAATGAGCCAAGGTGTTCAGGTACTGCTCCACGGTGTCCAGAACGAAGTTTCCGCACTCGGCTCCTTTCTTCGGCACCTGCACGCTGCAGGGCCACCCCGTGTCTTTGTCGACCAAGGTGAGCACCGTCACCAGGGTGGACTCGTCCTCGGGTGCCTGCTTCTGCTGGGCCCCCCTCGAGTAGAACGTGTAGTCCATCTGGACCACCGCTTCGAGTCCCCTTTCTCCGGTGTCGGCTTTCCTGCAGTGTTGCCCGCCACGACCAGCGCCCTGCACGCACTCCGGGCACCAAGGCGCGAAGGGCTGTGCCGCTCCCGCTCTTCTGGCGTCGGGTCCAACGGCATGCTTTCTGCGCGGGGCTCCGGGTCCGGAGGCGGGTCGCCTTCCTTCGATGTTTCCACCGAGATCGGCCTGGAGCGCTTTGCGTTCCTCCTCGGCGGCGCGCTCCGCACGGGCGAAGTCGGCAATGTGCCTCCGGGTCGTCCGCGTATAGTCCTCTTCTTCGTCCCCTACGGCGGCTATCCTCGCCTTCTTGCGGTTTCGTAAGTGTAGGGCATGAGGAACTGACGCCCATTTCGGATGAAATCCGCTCTGGAGCCGTCTTCCCATTCGATGTAGGAGGGCGTGTCGTCCACACTGAACAGGTTCTGCCGGCCCACGGGGTTGACCGGGCACTGGAAGGTTTCGGGGCGACAGACAGACACGTCGCACCCGTGTCCACGAGGAGGTACCCTCGGCGCTCTTCCGTCACAGGATCCGCATCTTGTCGTCAGTCTCACCCCCGGCTTTGCCGTGGTGGCGGTGCTCCCCGCGACTGACGCGGAAGGTCCCGCAGAAACCTGTGAGGCCGTGTCGTCCGCGACAGCGTGCACCCCACCTTTCTGGTTTCCTTTTCCCTTGCCCTTGGAGTTGTACCAGCACTCCTTCACGGTGTGGCCGGTGCGCCAGCAGATCGGGCATTTCTCCTTTTCCTTCTCTTTGTGGGTGTCTTTGCCCTTTCCTTCCTTGCCCTTTCCGCCTTTTCCTTTTCCTTCTTTTCCTTTCTCTTTTCCTTTTCCGCCCTTGCCCTTGTCTTTTCCTTTGTCACCCACTTTCCCTATCTCCATCGCGTCGGGATCGTGGTTGCGCTGTCGGGCTGGCTGGGCGTAAGCCCCACTAGGGGTCCAAACCCTTTTGGCTTGAAGGTAACTCACCACGAGGTTGCGAACATCCTCGTATTTGGTCAGGGGGGTAGCCGTCATCGCCAAGTGCTGCTTTAGGGCTCCCGGCGACTCCACCATCAAGAGTGCGCGCTTGTCCTCCTCAGAGATGGCCTTGTCAGTGCCAAACTCTGCCTCGTACTTGGCGAGGTCGCTCTCCCATTCTTGGAGCGCTGCTGAAAAGTCAGCCTCCTTGTTGGGAAACTTGGGGCTCAAGAGCGCTCGGCGCCAGATCAGTCCCCGATTCGCTTGCTCAGGATGAAATTCCTTCCACAGCTGCTTCCACAGCAAGAACCCATCCTGGCGGCGAATCCCGCGCGCAATCTTGAATGCGGCGCGGCACTCGCTGACCAAACTGACCAGCATCCCGAAAAGCTTTACGCTCAGTATGTGGTACTCTTCGGATTCGGTCGTCAGGGTGGCGTCGTCTTCGTCGTCGCCTGACCCTTTCCGGGCCTCCTCCAAGTGTTGGGGGAAGCTGGGATCGATCATTGCGGCATAGGTTTCCAACTGCCACACAAATCTCTCCCAGTCGTCTTGGCTCTTAAGGGGCTTAGGGGGCTTAATTAATCGCTTGTTTTAGCAAGTCTACCCCTTTCAGCTGCGTCGTGAAACCTACCTGAAGGCTACCTCCTACCGCCGGCGGCGCCGCGCTGCTGGCGGCGGGTCCTCCCGCGACGGGGGTCTGGAGCAGCTGCTGCTCCAGCGTCCGGGTCCTCTCTTGGGAGAGGCCCAGGGCTGCCTGGAGCTCGCGGTGGCTAGTCTCCGCCCTGTGGAGGGCGGCGGTGAGCTGCGTCAGTTGACGCGTCACGCGTTGGACTCTGTTGTGCTGCCATCGTCCTCGCTCTCCTCCTCCGGCTGGTGGAGGCTTTCTACAGTTGAGCTGGCGAGCGACTGGTACGCACTTCCCGCCTCCCAGTGGAAGGTGCCGGTGCGGCGGTGGCTGGCCTGCTCTTCTTCCAGCAGGTCCTTCACAAACACCCACTGTTGGGGTTGCTCTTCAACTCGCTGCCGCCGTAGTGGGGTGTGGCGTCAGCCTCGTGGATCAGGCGGTAGCCCTCCTCGGCCGGTGCGCTGGGCTCGGCCGCGGGCTCGCCGGCTGACTCCGGCTTGGCCGCCTGCGGCTCTTGTTGCTCCGCCTTCGTGGGCGGGCTGGCCTCTTCCTTGGCCGGTGGTGCCGCCGGCGGGGCTTCCCGCCCGCCCTTGTTGCTGGCGTGAAAGGTCCTTCGGGCTTGCCTTCGCTTTCCGAGGACTCCAGCCGAACCGCACGTATGCGTTCGGGCCTGGCGGTTCGCTGCCGCCACAAAGCCGGGGTGTACAGGACGTCCTCACCTAGGTGTAGCTGTCCTCGCTCTCAAACCGCCCGTCGCTTGCGACTGTGCTCCCGCCTTCTGTGGGAGCTAGCAGGGCTTCCGGCTCGACTTCACTGGCGGTGGGCGCTCAGTATCCAAGCTCTCCTCGCTCGAGAGGGGCTTTGCGGGGGAGTCCTTGGATCTGGGATTCTCGGAGGAGTCCTGGGTTCAGGGACCCCAGGCTCGTCGGCCGGCGGCTGCCCGCTCCGTGGCGGCGCTTCTGGCCCCGCTCCTGCTGCTTTGCTAGCGAGCGGACTCCTCGGATGTTTTTCTTCTTCCACACCCCGTGTTTTTGGACCCACTCCACCTTACGCTCCCACCAAGGCTTTCCCTTGTGCTTGGTGGGTGGTGGGTCGCGGCTACCACTTCCGCGGGGCTTCTGGACCGCTCGCCGGCGGCCTCCCCCGCTGCTGCTGACCGCTTCTCTGCGGTTCCAGGTCCTCCACTCCGTTCCAATCCCGCCACGGATCGTCTGGAGCTGCGTCTGCCTGGTCCTCCCACCAGGCTGCCTGGTCTTGCGCCCAGGCCTCTTCCTGCCAGCGCGGCTCCCTTCCCCGGTTTCTCGGCCCGGGTGCCGGAAGGAGGGAAGTCCTCGCCCTTGGCGGGACTACCCGCGCTAAGCCTCCAGCCTAGCGGCTAAGCGCTTCCGGGTTTTTAAGGTCCCGCGGTGACCTCTGAATGTCATGTCCCCCTTTGGGCGGGGCGACCCGCGCAGTCCTGCAAACCTGCGGGGCTGCCCGCTGTCCGGAGTTGCTGGCCCTGTGCTCAGCAAAGCTCCGCTACCATGCGAAGCCTAAAACGGCCGGGTCTCTACCTACGGGCACCTACGGGGCTCAACGCAGGCACTCCTTTTCTCGAGACCCAAAAGGGCTGCGGTGCGCAGTGGTAAAAGCGTAAACTGTACATGCAAACACACATGGGTGTTGGGTTAAGGGAATCCTACGTGATTTCTCGCACTTTGTCGTAAGCCTTCATCACGCATTTAAATGCCTCATCAGGGGAGTCTGATGCAGCCCTGACCGCCTCCCTTGCTGCCGTTTTCCACGAACGATACGACTCTGGACTTGGGAGCTCCGGAAGGTTTATGGACTCTGCTTCCTTCACTTTGGGTTTGCCAGCTTCATCTTTGGGCTCACCCTTGAGACTTCTCAAACTTTGGAGAATCGCCATCTGGGTCTCTAGGAGACCTGTGTTGAAGACCTCGGACACTGGCGCGCCGGAATCGGCCGCTGGAGGGGCCGCTGTTCCTGGCGGTGGTGCCTGGGAAGGTCCTGCTTTGGGGGTTGCAGATGGTGTTGCAGACGGAATGGGCTGAGAATTCAAACCTCCGGGATTCATTGACTCGAACAGACATCTAGCACCTTGGGGAATGACATTGGGCATTGAGAACATAGGCGCTTGGGGAGCCTTTGGGAAGACAGAGGGACCTGCAGGGGTGCTCGGAGCAGGCATTGGCTGGCCCTTAGGGGCAGCTGGATTGACCTGATCCAAGACCTTTTCCAATGCGGTCTCAGCAGAATCCTGAAGGGGTCTCCCAGAGGGATCGGTGTCTCCTCTGGGAAGATACGCAGGGCCCCCAAGTTATAGCCCGTGCGCATGTGCAACCTTTCCAGGACTTCCCTGAGCTGCCCTCCTGCCCGGCATTCCACGTCGAGACGGTAGAGCCACTCCGGAGGTGGGAGAGGGTTGGTTGGGATCAGGATTCACCTCTCCCGGGCTCTCGGCCTCCGCCTCCAGAAGGGAGTCGTCGTCCCCTCCGGGGGATGACTGGTGTGGTTCCAGCCGCCTCCCCATCCGTGCCCCTTGAGCCGAGCCAGGTGGCGGGATCCTTCCCTCCGGGGAGGGGTGCTGGCCTGAGCTGTGTGCTCAGGCGGTTGCTGCGGCCTGCTCTGGTTGGGAGGCCTCTGCCCTCCTTAGAAGGGGAGTGTGTGGGGAGAGTGGCACCTCTGCTCCTCCGCCTCGGCGGAAGTTGGCCTCCAACTCTCCAGCCTCCATCTCCGCCAGGGGCGGTGGCTCCTCCGCGGCAATCGGCGCCTCCGGGAGCGGGACGCGCTTCGGTGCTGCCTGGCTTTTGCAAGCCGTGGTGCGGCGCACCGTCCTGCGAATCCAGCCGGCATCGTCGGCCTCCTCCTCCTTCGCTGCCTCGCCCTCGGCGTCGGTGGGATCATCCACCGGCAGCGGCTGAGTTGTGCTGTCCGGCTGCGGGAGTGGGCACATGTTGCGCGCCCAGCTGGACCGCGAAACCCGCGTGGCATTCGGATTGGCGGCCTTGCGAGCCCTAACAAAAGCCTGGTATTGGGCCTCTTGCTCTCGGGAGAGCGCTATTGGGGAGATCCACTGGCCAGTGGACTGCCTCCCCCGGCCCTGGGCCTGGTCACGAGGGGCTTGGCTTCCCTCCCGAGGGGCTCTACTTCCCTCTTTGGCACTCTTGCCCTTTCCGTTGCCCGCTCCTGCTTTGCCTTTCCCGCGACCTCCTCCTTTGGGCCCTCCTTGGCCCTTGCCTCCTTTAGCGGGAGGCCCCATCCTGCTTGCAGAAGAACTGGTGCAGGCCGGTAGCAGAACTACCACTACCCTGGCACTCCAACCGGCTTAGGGGACTGGTGGGGTTGACGGGAGGTCCTGGGCTGAGTTGCCTGGGGGCTCGCTTTGGCTTCGCGAGGGGACGGCTGGCCTATGCCGGTGGTGAGGGGGCTGTGTTTCGGCGTTCGCGCGGCGGTTGACCACCACCGACTTCTGCTGCCGCAGCATCCCAAAGCAGTCGGTGGTGACGTCAGCGACCCCCGGGGTGCGGGCGCAAACGCGCGCGATCGCGTATGCTTCGGCCTGGAGCACTGTGGTGCCCGGCGGCAAGACGCCGCACGCGGACCCAAGCTGTGTCAGGTTATGCGGGGCGCGCTGGAAAATGACCACGCTCCACGCTGCCACTCGGCCGCGAGGGTCGTTGCCGTGGGCGCCCGCAGTCCCGTCAGTACCGTAGAGGTACTCAGAGGCCCACTCCCTGTTGGAAGCCACCCCAGTGACCTCTTCGCTCTCCGCGCCCCACGTGTACCCGAGGAGCTGGGAGGCTTTTGCCGGAAAGAGGCCCCTAATCCAGAGACTTTCAAAGGGGTAGGTCTCCCTCTGCCTGCTGATGGCCTCGTGCCGCCGTCTGTCGGCCAGGGCGAGAAGGCACGCCTTGATGGGCTGGTGGGCCAAAGGGTCCAGGGGGTTGAAAGCCACCTGGTGCTCCCCCGCCAACTGGCCGGCCATTGTAGCGGGGCACAAATCCGCCGGGAAAAGCCAGCGGTGAGACCCTCAATTCCAGCACGTACCAATCATGGCGCCTACTGGCCCGCATATGACCTTCCAACGGTCCGTCCGCTGGAGCTGTGCCCAAAGGGAGTGCCACGTGCGCTCCAGCTGCTCCGGCAGCGCGCAGAGGACCTTGCCGAGGGCCGCCCAATGCTGGCCGATGAGGGAGGTGCGCGGGTCTTTCGTTGGCGGGCCTCCAAGCTCAAGCGCAACCTCCACACTGCCAGTCATCACCCTCCTGGACACCTGCGCGGCCTGAAAGCGGAGGCTCTTCATGACCTTGGGAGAAACCCCCTGGGACTGGTGTCCCCAGTTGCCCGACGCCATGACGCTCATGGAGAAAAGCCTGGATCGGACCCTGAGGGCCGGCAAGCGGAGAGACTGGAGCTTCGCGAAACGCCGGTTGCCTTTCAGGCGTCGCGCCGCCGATTGGAAGGTGGTACGCCGACGCCCGGCCGTTTCCATGCCGAGGTCCTTGGTGGTGCGGCGCACCGGGGGGTCGCCCTTCCCCAGCTTGCGGCGGAGCGCGCGTTCCGCCTCCGGCGAGTTGGCCACGAAATGTGTCTTGGAGGCAGACACCTCATTGCCCTCAGCCTCTAACGCATTGTTGAGACGGCGGAAGAGGGTGACGATTCCGGCTGCGGCGCGCTCCGGGGTCTTGTGAACGACGTCGGCCGAGACGTCGTCCACCCAACACCCTACGTAGTCCGCCAGGGTGCCGGTACACGCTGCCCTGATGGGCTTACCTATCGATAGCTTCGATAGGAGAGGAGCCTACTATTCCTCTCGCTGCGAAAACGCATGGTGACGCGACGGAGTCGGCAGTCACGATGCGACCGCCGCGATAGGCTTGCATCCCTAAGTTGAGGAGAAGCGGCGGAAAGCCCCAATGGGCTGCTTCCTCGCACAGCTTTTCGTGGCTCACGCGTTCATAAAATGTGCTCAGATCGAAGAAAATGGTGCAGCGGTGCACCTTGTCGACCCAGCACGCCTCGTACAGAAACGCGCGCCGCAGGGATGCATCGTGGGTGCTCCGGGATGGCAGGGCCGAGTCCCACCACAAGGAGGCACGGTTTGCCTCTATCCATGCGCTCGCGAGCTCCCATCGGCACTTAATGCCTAACTTCAGGAAGGTGGACATAAGGCCGATTGGCCTCTCCACCTTCTCGTTTTTTGGGAGCATAACGTACTGGGTGAAAGAAGCTTGGTGTGGAATAACGCCCTCCAATTCTACCTCTCTCCATAGGTCTGCGAGGGTATGAACCTCCTCGCTGGAAAGGGATTTCAGGAAAGGCACATCCCATCCGTCTAGCCCGGGGGCCTTGCACGGCATCGAGCGGATGTACCGGTACATCTGTCGCCCCGTGACAGCGGGCAGCTGCCTGGCTTGCTCGACGGCTTGTCGGCGAAGCTCTGGGAAGTAGGGGGTTGGACTTCCCCGGGCTTGCCACAAAGTGGCCCAGTACTTGAGTCGCTCGTATGGCCGGGACTCAGCTGCCACCTCGGCGAAAGGCCTCGCCACGTTGGTCTCAGCTTTAGAAAGGCAACGAAAAAGCGGTCGCATGCCTCGCCGGGTGCCCATCACGAGCCATTCGGCCACCGCGTCGGTTTCAGCCTTCCGGGCCCTTTGGTGCTCCTCGTCACGAAGTTGTCGGACGACAGCTAGGGTTGAGGGTCGGCCCTCCTCCAAAGGCCCAAGGGCGCAAAGGAAGTCCTGGGGAGAGGAGGCCTCAATCCCTTGCTGTGCGAGGTGGAGGGTGGTCGCCTCCACCGCCTCGGGTGGCATCTTGCTCACCAAAGCCTCGATTCTCCGGAGGTGCTTTTTCGGGTGCTCCCAAAATGAGGCCATTCGACTCCAGAAAGCAGTGTGGCCCCTCCACGGGTAGGACCAGTCTTGCTGCATGAGGGGCTTGTGCTGGAGGGGGTTGTTGGTGCCTCTCCCTCCGTCGCTGGTGAAATGCCGTGCCGCCATTTCGGCGGTGATGCTCGCGAACCAGCATGTCAAAGGGTCCGACCGGATAGGTTGGGCCCCGATCGTCCCCAGACCGGGGGCTACAAACACCGGGTCGGCGGGTGCCACTTCATCCCGCAGGGCTCCCTGGCCCTGGTAGCCGGCCAGTTGAGGCAACGCCACAAGGCCCTGTTGGACGGTGAGGGTGAAGGAGACCGCGGCGTGTGGCGAAAAAGGGACCTCCCACACCGTCCTTACGCTGGTAAGAGACGCCAGCGGCCTCGCCAAAAGGGCATAGTCGAGGGTGTTGCCCGTGTTGGATGGTCGGACCTTCAGGTGCGAGAAGGGTTCCTCCCACTGTTTCGGCCCAAGAGGTGCCCAGGAACTCGGCTGGAGGCGCGTTCCAATCTCCAACCACGATCCGAGGGAGGGCGACCGCCACGTAGCCGCATCCCTCCTCCGTGATCATGCCACCACAGGCTTGACCCTGCAGGTTGGCAGGGACCAAAAGGCCGATGCCTCCACGAGTGGGGTAGGGCCGGTTGCGCTTTGGCGGCGTGAACAGGTGGAAACCGCACTTGGACGCCTCGATGCGGAGCTGGTTGAGGCCTTCGGCGTTGAGGTGCAACTCCTGCAATGCTAGGACTCCCTTCGTGGCCGGGTGCCACGTGAGCAGTTCCTTCTTCCAGGTGGTCACGTTGGCGCTGGTGATGTGAATGGGGTCGGCAGGAAATGGCTCCCTGAGCAGCAATGTCATGCGCGAAAGCGGCCGCTAAAGGGGGGTCCAACCACCCCGACCCTTGAAGGCCCTCGAGGAGGTCCCACCCAAGGCGATAGGCGAGACTGCCTTCAGGTTCCATCTCCACCGCTTCGCCGAAAGCCACGATAGCCTCCTCGGCCTCCTTGAGGCTATCCGCCTCAGTGCAGGCGTGGGCGAGCCGCTCTGCTATGGGCTGCAGCGGTGAGGGCTGTGTTGAGGCTGCTGGGCGCCGTTTGCGGGGCCCTCCCTGGTACTGGCTTGGGTCCCTCGGCCCCCTGAGGCGCCGAGTTCTCGGGGGAGCGTCGCCCCGTTTGTGGCTGGGTAGAGGGTTGATCTGGGGCCTCAGTGGCTGCAGTCTCTCCCTCGCCAGTGAGGGGTACCACCTGCGGGGGTTGAGAAAACCGCCCCGTAGGGAAGAGGGTCGGGAGCTGAGGGTCTGTGGGCCTGAGGGCCACTCCCGAGCAATGCAAGCATCCCGTGAAATAGGCACTGATTTCCAGACAACAGCCGCCGCAAAGCGGGCAGGGTTTGAGGCATGACGCCTCATGGGCAGCACCTTCCCATGGTCCCTGGCTCCAGCCCTGGCGGCCTTGGCAGGGCTGTTATCCCTAGGAGGTTGCCATGTTGCCCAAAACACGGCGTTGGATCTGTGCGGATCCGGGTTGCCTGAAGGACGTGACGGCTCCGGCGATTGCCTCGGTGCTGTGGCACATGCCTGCGTCCGGGGCGCCGGTTGTGGGGAGACTCCTCCCCGGGAGTGGCTTCCACAGTCCCATTGTCGGACTCGGAGATCTGGGAGGGAAAAGTCACCTCCGAGTCAGTTAAAAACTGCTGTGGCGAAGCCACGCGAAATTTTAGAGGAAAAACCTGGGGCCACTCACACAGTTATCCACTGAGGGCAGGGCTCCGGGTTGTTGTTTGCAAAACTGGCGGCTACGGCGGGCCGGATGAACAAAATAATGAGGGGTGTTTTGGCCGTGGAGGCTCACGCCCTACTCCGTGCTGTGTTTGTTGCTCTCCTCCTCGCCGGCCTGGCCTTCGCCGTTCTTCGGAGGAGTGCGGCTTCTTTGGGCCGTTGGGCGCAGCCGGCATGGGCTCCCTGTTGGGCTGGTGGTTGTGTGCCCTGCAGGCCGAGGTTGAAGGCGGGCAGCCCCGGGGGCGCCCCAACCTCAGGAGGCCTATACTGTCCCACGAGGCATGTGGGCAGCAACTAGGGCGGAACAGGGCGAGTCTAAACAGACTGCACGGGAAAAAACAAGAGCTGATGGGCTTATTTTTCTGACACGGCGATATTCTGACCACCCTGCCTCTGGCAGGGTTTACTTCAGGACTTGGCGCAGAAGGCTTCCCATGCCAATCTAGGGCTTTTAGCATTTAAGGTTGGGGCACAAAAACTTACATATGCATCGGGGCCACCTCCAATCACCGCCACGCCACACCACCGCCACCACCATCACCAACATAAAACATTACAATAGCCGCGCCCTCATCATCCCACCCTGAAGCTCTGACACGCCCTCATCATCATCATCATCATCCCACCCTGAAGCAATCACCACGGAAGCTGGGACCGCCCGGGCACTTCGTTTTGCCCGTCAGGACGGTGAGTCACCCCCAATCGTCGTCGCACGACGGGTCTGGTCTGCTGCACTAATGCTAAAAGCTGAGTCGCCTAGCGCACGGCGCACACACAAGAACTCGAACACATCTCTATTGGCCCGTTACCTCGAGTGCCCTAAGCTGGAACTTGGCTGGAACCTGAAAATCCTGGCGCATGTGGCGCACTCGCACATAGGAAAAGACTCTTAGTCTTTGCGGCGGCGTGTTGCCGCCTTGGGAGTGCCCTTTGGCTTCGGCTTCGCCGGGGCCTTAGTAGCTGCCTTACCTTTGGCCTTCGCCTTCGCCGCCGTCGCTTTTGCTTTGGCCTTTGGCTGTCGGCCACGGCCGCGGCCACGACCTCCGCGTCCTTCGGCGGCTTCTGCTGTGATGCGGTTTGGGTCGGGTACTGTAGTGTGGGGGCAAGTTCTTACATGACATGAAATATCAATGGCATCGCGACCCTGATCGAGTTCGGCTGCTTGCACTCTTTCATGTTTTCACTTGCCCGGTCCTGCGCCCGCATCGCCGCGGGCAGGCCGGGACTCACCTGAGCTTTGGAAGCCACACAGAGTAGGACAGAGTTTTAATATCAGGCTGCTACCTGCTACCTTTTGTGTATGTTGGTATGCTGTGCAGGTTCAAAAACCCCAGGGTGTTTGGATTCGATAGGGCGGGTTATACAAGAATGCAAAAGCCGAAACCCTAACGCCTAAACCCTAAAGCCTCAACCCGCAAACCGAATCCCGAAAATCCAAACTAGCTCCGACCAGGAAGTCAGGAAACAACATATCATAAAAACGATGCCGCTACTCAGGGTCCGAACCCGGAACTTTGACAAAACCCCCCAAGAAACCCTTTGAAAATCCCAAGAAGGGCGGGGAAATAAAAACGGTAGGGTCTACTTGGAGCCTGGCTGGACCCTACAATGCTGATGCGAGTACCGCGTCACGATCTGGACTGTCACCGTTCTCGTAGGAGTCCGTCTTTTCGTCATCGTCATCATCTGAATCTTCGTCTTCTCCAGACGAAGACTCTGAGGGTCCAACCTTCTCGCCGCCGCCGCCGCCTGTGCCCTCGCTCGGCTTTGCGATGGCCGCTGTGAGGTCAGCCGTCTCGTCTTCATGATCATCGTCCAAGATACCACTCGGAAGCCCTCGCGAACCTTGTGGCGGTTGTGTCGGGGCCGTCGGGGATTTCGGGGATCCAAGCTTTTGGCGTTTCCTGGCATTCTCAATATCCTCGGTAGCCTCTTGAAAGCGGTGTCCACCTGTGGCAGCAAGTCGCTTTCGCATTTCAGCCAATGCAATCTCTGCCTCGGATCGTTCCTGGGGCGTGACGGGGGTCGGAGGGGTGCCTGCCTGCGGTACGGACGGCTTCGGAAGCGGACTTGACACAACTGTGTCAGCAGAAGCAGCAGCCGCAGCATGCGCCTGTGATGCGTGATCAATGGCACTGGTGGCAGGTGTCGCAGCGGCAGCATGATCGGCCTCGGGTGAAACAGCAGGGGCAGTAGTCTCAGTCGGCTGTGGGGCCTGGGTTTGGCTGGAAGGATCATGTGGCGGGTTGACCCTCGGCTGCTCGCGGTCTTCCGGTGTCCGATTCTCTTGTGAATGTGCCGGTTCTGGCTTTTGCTTTCTCTTCTTTTGACTCGGGCCCGCTTGGGCCGATTCTGTGTTCTCTCCCTCTTCCCTAACCCTAGGCTTCGATGTGTGCTTCAGTGTCGGCGCTGCTGGGTGTGCTGCCGTCGCACTCTGACCCCGTGCAGCTGTCTGCGGCGTTGGCAACAAAGAGCGTATGATGTTCAAACTGTCTGGAACATCCATCTGCATCTGGCTGCTCACGGATGGGCGAAGAGCACTTAGCAGCATCCTTGATGGTTCACTGTTGTCCTCAATCCCGGCTGCTGCCAAGACTTCTGTCCATGGCACCAGAACACGATTCTGAGCAATGAGGCCGGCCAAATGCCGAGCGAACTGCTCTACCTGGGAGAAGCACTCGACAAGTTAAGTGGACATTGACAAAACTGTTCAAAGAAGCATGACGAGGATGAGGGCCACGCCGTCCTATGCCCATCTGAGTCGGCGATCCACTTCTTGACCGCCCACAAAGTCACCAGATTTCGCAGGCCTGAACCCGAACACAAGATCCTGAACTCCTAGGCGACCCAGCAACTATTCGGTTCCAAGAAAGGAGACCCCAATGAAAAGGGCAAACGTGCACTACTGAGATCTACTGAGGAACCTAAACACTAAACCCTGATTCGCTCAATCTCAAAAAAACAGCGAAACACGAACACGACCCTGTATATCTAAACTGCCTGCATTGCCTGCCTGAAGGGAGCGCTTTAAGAAATGTGTTGTTGACAAGTTGACAAGCTTGACGACGACACCTTCAACGGAATCCCAAACGCCGCTTGAGCGCCTGGCCCCTCAAGGCAATCCTCGAGTGCTCGCGATTTCTGTTCTGCCCAAAGCCGAACAATCGCTGCCCCCTGGACTTGAGCGGCGCAAACATCGAGGGTCGGGCGCTTGTCTGCGGGGAGGTTTGCCTTGTCGTGCTCTATGATGGTGCGGGCCACATCTACCTGCACCCCGAACTCCTGCAAGTCTTGCTGAATCGGGCGCAGCGTTGTCCAGTGGACGATTGTGCTCGTATCTGTCAAGAGGGCCTCAGCGCATAGATAGCCGGGCGGTATCTCAAGGACCTGATTGGCTTGCAACGTCGTGACAAATCCACCGAGCTCGAACACAGAAATGGGAGACATCTCTGGCAGGGCAGCACATGCCCCATGGAAAGACCCTTGATGCTCGCTTTTCGTGTCAAACAAGTGCTCCTGCAGCGCTTTGATGGGGACCCCGGCAAAGAAGCGTATGCCATCCGCACAGTACACCATCCTTCTCATCAGCAGTTGCGAGAAACCTTACGTGTCCGTCGGAGACAGAGACAGAGAGAGAGAGAGAGAGAGAGAGAGAGAGAGAGAGAGAGAGAGAGAGAGAGAGAGAGAGAGAGAGAGAGAGAGAGAGAGAGAGAGAGAGAGAGAGAGAGAGAGAGAGAGAGGAGAGAGAGAGAGAGAGAGAGAGAGAGAGAGAGAGAGAGAGAGAGAGAGAGAGAGAGAGAGAGAGAGAGAGAGAGAGAGAGAGAGAGAGAGAGAGAGAAAAAATCATGATGCGCGCGCGCGCGCGCGCGCGCGCGCCCCCCACCGCACTAAGGCAGCAAAGCTTGACAAGCTCATGCAGCAAAGACTCCCACTTGTGAAAACTCCGCTCTGGCACCTTGGTAGCGCGCACAGCAAAGTCTTCCGGCTGCTTTCTCAACCATCTGGCTGTTGCCATCGGTGTTGGCGAAAGCATCCTTTAACGTCCCGTCTGCTGAACAGTGCTGGCAGGCCCAGTAGCTGGACCTAAGAAGGGCTTCATCTGTCGATGTCCAATCTTGACTGCGGAAGCAGGAGGCAAAGGACACGGTCTGGTTCGACACTCTGTTGCGGCACGGGGGTGGCACTACGCTGGGGGACTTGTAGAAGTCCTCGAACTGGGACATCGTTTCGCCAGGAACGTCCTGGCCGCGGATGCCGTCGTACAAGTAGGCCCCATGCCATTCCTCCACCCATGATGCATCCGCAACGCGTGGCACGACACGGAGGTTATTCAATTCCAAGACCTCTTGCGGAGCATCAGCCCGTTGGCCCAGCCAATCCATGATTGGCCAAGCCCACGGCCCCTCCACATCGGGACCATCGCCGGCTCTGTCCGCCTTGTCTGCATCTTTGTCGTCATTGTCGGCTTTGCCTGTTTCCACTTCCTCTTCCTCTATGCGCCCTGTCAGCATGCATGAAGCAGACTGCACAAACAAACTTTATGCGAGGAGTTGGCGGCAGCGTCTATTGACAAAACGAATCAAGCGAAGCTGCGCAATTCGTCCTCGACAGCATCGCTGAATCCATTCAGGGCCACTTGAGAGGCATTCACCAGGCTGCGCACAACCTGCAGAATCAACCAGAAAGACCAGAGCTAGATGAGAGTGAGAGCTGGGACGTGAGACTGGAGCATGGTGTGGTGGGGGTGTGGGTGGGGGGTGGGGGGGTGGGTGGACAGTAGCAGTAGCAATAGCAGTAGCACCGAGCGCGAACCTCGCAGGCTGTGCATCGAAGGTGTATCGCAGGATTAAACATTCGTCCTACCGACTTGCCGTGTAGCCCTGTAGCACCGGCCTTGCTGTACTGCTTGATGTACTTCGGCTCAAGCTCCTCGCCACTGTTAAATGCCTGAGAAGAAGGCTTATTGCTTACAGTACAAAACACGAACACGACAAAAAGCCTGAAGACATCTGTCTGAATGCAGCACGCGTGTATGCTTGCATGATGCTTGCATCTACGTCTACGTGTATCTCCTTGAATGTACGCATACATAAAACCCACGGGGATGGGGGAGCCCCCCAAAGGCAGACCCTGTTCCCGAGCTTGCCTCATGGGCAGGTCCGTGGGGTGTGTGTGTGTGTGTGTGTCTCTGTCTGTGTGTGTGTGTGTGCGTGTGTGTGTCTGTGTGTGTGCGTGTGCGTGTGTGTGTGTGTGTGCGTTCATCTGACCTCTCGCTCACACTCTCTCCACGCTGGCGCTCGCCTGCACGAAGGCCTGCTCACTGTTTGGGCTGCGCTCTTTGATCGCAGCACTGCTGCCCGCATACTCGTCAAGGTAATCCAGGGCAATCTGCAGACTGCCACCCTCCTCGCTGGCATCCGTTTCCAGCTGGCTCGTCACTTCCGCAGGCATGATCTTCTGCAGCTTCAGCAGCTGCTTGAGCGCCAAGCCCGAGTAACTCAGTTACAGGCTAGCCGCCCAGAGCAAAAAAAAACCCCAACCGACCTATACCTACCTGCCTGCCGTCCTACCTACCTGGCCAACGCCTGCCTACAACTCGACACACGTGCACAGACGTGCATACACATTTACACACACACACACATACAATCAGAGACTCCAATACCCCTTTTTTTTCGGAATATACCTTAAATTATAGTAGGATCCTTAATCTGATTTAAGGAATATTCCTTAATTAAGGGGTAATGGAGTCTCTGGGCACACACACACACACATCACACACAGGGGCTCGGGCTCTCCGAGCTCCGATCGGAAATCAGAGGATCTCTGCAGCGCGATCCCGAACTCCTTCAGCAAATGGCGCATATCGTTTGCCTGGGACAAGGAGAGCATCGACTGCACCGAAGAGGAGGCAGAGGGAGAGAGAGAGAGAGAGAGAGAGAGAGAGAGAGAGAGAGAGAGAGAGAGAGAGAGAGAGAGAGAGAGAGAGAGAGAGAGAGAGAGAGAGAGAGGCAGAGACACAGTGTGTTCGTGCGGCAGCAAGCCCAAAACGACAAAACCCAGAGCGAGTGAGTGCGATCTGGGGAACCGACGCATTCAGTCACCACCGTCCGTCGATTCCGAAGTGCATGGATCTTGGCCAAGTCTCTCTCGGCATCGCGATGGCGCACTCTTGGTCGACTGTCCTCCTCGTCGGGAGCCTCACCTTTGCCACCAGCAACCTTCGCACCCCGCCCTCGCGCAGCACCACCGCCGCGTCCTCTGCCAGCTTTGCGCCCAGAGACTTGCACTGCCGACTCAACCTGCAGAACTGGTGCCTCCATGAAGTCATTCAGACCTCGAAACTCGACGGTACATGCTATGCGCAGCGTATACGGCTATTGACCTAAGCACCCCAAACCCGAACAGTTGCCAAGCAGCAGGATTTGTCGAAGATCGACGTGTCGACGTGCAATGTCCCTTCTTTCAACCCCCGGGCGGCCTTTTGCAGGTCTGAATCCGTCTGACCCTCCAAACCGCTCTCCGTCGTCAGCGACCCAGTGTGGCTTATCTTCCGGCTCCCGACGCTCCTAGGCGAGAAGCAGCAGCAGCAGCACTGCAGCACAGTAGCAACTAGCAGAACTAGCAGACTAGCAGCAACAACAACAACAACAACACTCTGGAACAACGACACCAAAGCAGCAGCAGGAGCAGGAGGAACAACAACAACGGCGACGTCAACGACAGCAGCATTATAGCAACAAAAAACAAGGTTCCCAACGCTTTCCATGTAATAGCAGTAGCAGTAGTTGTGTACACCACCCACATCACAATTGGCTGAGTCACTGGAAGACAGCGAGCGCTGGCATCGTTAACCAACCCTCCTCGTCCTTGGCCTTGGGGACGGCAGGGTCTCCAAGCAGACTGCGCCATCGCTGCTTGATCTCGTCCGTTCGAAGTCCCCATCGTTTCTTGCACTCCTTGTGGAACTGCCTAACGTTGAGATACTCTTTGCTGCGCCGGCACTCCATGCTGTCTGACACCGAAACCTCGGTTTACTCTGCATTTGATGCGTTGGCAGGCGGTTGGGACAGGAATGACAACATTATGATGGACTGCACTCGGACAAATCAGATGTTCTTGAACCTCGACAAGCCACCTTCTCTGACAAGGTGACTTCGAACTTCTTCCCACGTCCACGGGCATTTTTTTTGTTGTTTCTGATCTCATTATCCCGTTCGGACTTGGTCATGTTGTTCCACACATGCATCTGCTTCCGCTTCTTGAAATCTGCAATAATGGCCACCCTTGCATTGTTGCATGCTTTGCATGCGAAGCTGGTCCGACCCCTAAGGCGGGCATCCTTCACTGCCATTTTGCAGTAGCAGTGCATGCACCTGAAATACAGCGTGTCTATGTAGTGAACTGCGTGCCATGTTAACTGCATGCCGCACATGCTGGGTCCGCTGCTCTACTTCATCATCTGCTCCGTGAGCTGCCACAACTTGCTGCTTGCTCCGTTTGGCAGGCTTTGTACGCTTAGTGGCGGCTTTGCCAGATGGGCGCGATTCCGCTGGGCCCCCGCCGGGACCGTCGGGACCTGCCGATTCCGCCTCTTGCTTGACAATCTGCTCCGGCGCAGCGGCTGCACCGTCTGAATCTGAAGCAGTTGCATGGCCACCTGCGGCGCGACGTCTGCGCCCCGGGATCCGTCCACGAGAATGCTTCCTGCAGGCACCGGCAACGGCACCCCCTTTGCCCCTACGGCTCTGCGACTTGCTCGCACTGCCGCTGGTGGCTGAGGCACCACTGCAACTGCTCGATTCAACATCGGACGCGAGATCATCCACGTTAGGATCTACCGCCGCTTTCGCGGCACGCTTGCCACCGCCCATGCTACGGAAGCCCTCTACTTCCTCTCCACAACACGAGTACAGAGACACACCGCCCACACAAATGCTACGAGCCATCATGCAAAGATCACGAACTGCACTGCGTAGTCCTGCAGCAACATGGAGGTCACAGCACAGTCACCCAGCTCCGTTTGCCGCGTGTGAGAAATGCCCAGACGACGCATCACTTCTTTTGTTCACTGCTCGTGTACGGCATGCTGTCACGCAATCATGCATCAGCAAATCAGCGCAGTCAGCTTTATTACCTCCACACTCCACCCCACTCAGCACAGCCTATGTTCAGCTCGCACGGGCTTGCTCGTGGGACGACGACGGACATGTAAGAAGCACTGCAGCCGTGACGGCAGCGCCCACGCAAGTGACATGCATACTGTTCCCAACCTTAGCAGAGCATGTGACGTGTTTGTCTGAGGCATGTGTAGTGTCACACCGAAAACGCAACTACTCTACTCAAACGCATACCTGAAGACGCATTGGCACAGAGCTGTGTTTGACACTGCGTCAACCGCAAGACAGCGAGAGCCCAAAGCATCTGCCAGGACTTGATGCGTTGGCATTCCGTGGCTGGCAGCCAGATCCAAGCCACCTCACCGAAAACTTTCCAGCATGCAATCACAAGCAAGCGTATGCTGAGCTCCGGGCTGTAAAATTGCTCGGCCGAAATGTTCAGGAGCTTGTCACAACCAGTTGTCAACACTGGAAAGTCATCGGTTCCCCATCGCGGTCGGTATCTCGGATCCTGTCGTAAGTCACAAATCCGTGCACCCAGTTCATCAACATAGTAGCTCGCGGCCTTAGCTTGTACCTCGGTGGTTGATCCTAGAATTTCTTCTTGTGGCAGAGGCGGTGACAGCAAAAAGTCGTCAGCCGTCAAGTGAATGTTATCTTCGTCTGCGGGGACCAGGTTGTCGACGAATTCGTCGACATTCCCACACAGCCTGGCGCTATTTCGGATTCCCAGCATGCAAACGGCAATTCGGAAAAAAGCTCTAGAATCTTTGAGCCACTCCAGACAGGACCTTGCCTTGTGTCTAATCTCACACCCAAGCAATAGCGGCGTCTCCGATTCATTGGAAAACCAAAGGTCTTCGGATCCAGCAGCATGCAACGTAGGACATAGTCGGTGCCTGCACATCACATCCAGCTTGTGAATCAACAAAAAACAAGCCACTGCCAGTGCATGGGTCACATGGGCCTAGAAGGCTCTGCACCAGTGCAACAGGAAAATTCGGCACGTTCTCGTGCAGGAATAGCCGGGGCGCACCCTGCTTGATCATCTTCATCCTGCCAGCACCAAGTCCCAGATGTGCTACACGGGGGCGCACTGTTCACCCTATTGCAGGCAAAACACAAAACCACGAAGGCCGGAGTGGACTTCCCGCTGGCGCCCTTCCGAGACCCGAACGGGCTCCAGTCTATGCACGGGGACCCTGCCACACAAATGGACAACTCCTCTTGCGACCCAGTGCAATTCCCTGGAAGACGGCGGCAGTTCTTGCCATGTGCTAAGCAATAATCGTATTCATGCAGCACCACATTGTCTGCCGTGATAGTTGATGCCAAGATCTCAAAGTCGTACACCGGCCTGGCGAACACAACAGGCAACAAACTCTGTGACAAGGGGTACAAGGCAGCAACCAAAATCGAAAACACACCTATCCGCCCTACCCCCACCCCCAACCCCCCCTTTGTGACATGCGCTAACATTTTAATGCTTCTTTCCCCCCACCCCCCACCCCAAGCCCACCCCCACCGACCCCACAAACCCAGAAATCCGCAAAGCGTTAATCTCCCGGTTTGGAGCGGCCCAAACCGGGAAATCCTCTGCCCTCCACGGGGAGCCTTCCTTAGCGTGCCACAGTTTCCGAGAAGGTTTTCAAATCTGCATCATCGCGGCTCGCTGCGCACAACAGAAGGTGGGCATTCACGGACTCACGAGGGTTGGGGAGGTGGGTCTTGCCTGGTGAGTGGGTGTCACTCTTGATTTAAATTTCTGCATTTTGGTTTGCTGTGACCACAGGCATGCGGGTGGTCGAACTGGTGGTCGAACCGGTGGTGGTCGAACCGGTGGTCGAACTGTGGTCGAACTTCTGGTGGTCGAACGGTGGTCGAACTAAGATCTGTGCCTGAGGAACGAGTTCGACCACCCTTCGACCACCAAAACCAGTTCGACCACCGCTAAGTTCGACCACCGCCGGTTCGACCACCAGTTCGACCACCCACACCACAATACCCCATACTTCCAGATATGCAGTTGTTTCGTGTATCAAGCGTCAACATGAGTTCAAATTCGCCGCTCTTACTACTACAACCCACCTCACTCGCCCGCCCCCCGCCCGCCCACCCGGGTCGGTTTTTCGGGCCTGAAATGGTCCAGAAAACATGATGCGCGCGCGCGCGCGCGCGCATCATGTTTTTTTCCACCTTCCCGCCCTCCCACCCGCCCCCCCCCCCCCCCCCCACACCACTCGAGGCTCCACAATGCGTTGCACGATTGCGCCTCGTACAGTGCCCGATCTGTCCCGTTGTCTGACATGTGCGTGGCGTTATGCGAATCGTAATACAGCCCACCTCGTGAAGACACCGAACTACACATACTGGTCGCTATGTCACGAATGTTTCCATTGCATATGACATATGTGCGCACCTCACCCAGTATACCAATACGCGGCAGCCACGCACCCAAGGATCAGCAGCCACGGTTTGGATTTTAGGACCACCCAAGAGAAGGATCAGCAGCTACAGTTATGGTTAAAAGACCACAAGACATCAAAACAAAACACCACAACACCCGAGAAACAGCGAAGCAAGAAGGCCTTGTGTCCGGACTCAAGTGTTGATTTGGCCCCAGCCCTAGCTGCTGGCAGACGTTCGCTGGCAGCAAGTTCAAGATGTCTCCAAACAGGCAGCTTTGCGGACCTAAGCTTGGTTGGATCCACGGTGCAACTTGCGAAACCGAAAACACACGCACACACAAACAAACGAACAAACAAACACACAGCCAAATTCAGAAGTGTAAGAATCTGACTGCTCGACGAGAGAATTTTCTGGCAACTCTTGGATTTGTCTGCCCCGCTGCAATGCGATATGCGAATGTTGTAACCCTGCTGGCAGCATTGATGGACGATGCCTTCAGCTGCAATCTCTGCCGTGCCATATCCGGAGAACTCGGAGAACACGCTGAGCTCCTGCAAAATGGCCCCCAGGTTTGTATAATCATGATAGACTCATGGCACTGACACTGAGACAGCATTGCTTTTCTTCAAATCAAATCTCCTTCCAACGAAAAGGCGATGCAACGAACTGCATTGTTTTCGCGACGAAGTTTGCAAGAAACGCAAAGGCCTTGACAATCTTTTCGGGCACATGGACATGTTTCCTCTGGTCACCGCCCCTGCGGCGCGGCACGGGCTCCGCCCTGGCAACCGTGGATCTGGGATTCGATAGTCTCTTCTCGTTCCGCCCACGGCGTACAGATGTTCTCTTGACCGACCTGCCAGCGTTGGCAGAACCTCCTGGCGCCACCGGTGCAGCAAGCACATCATTGGCATCATAAGGAAGCCCTGCCACTGCCATTGGTGTGTCATCATCTTCACAGGTGATCTGCGGCCACACAGAATCCGATGAACTCATGCTGCTCAACTTCGCTGTGCTAGACACGCAGGGAGTCCTACAATGGGCTGCAGACAGAAACTCATCCTGGCACACATATTGGATCACATGCGGGGATGTCCTGGCCAAGCTAGCGACAAGGCGAAAACACGCAGAGGCCAATCTACGAGGCAAGTATTTTTCACGGCGTGTGCTGCGACTACACTCGGATGTACGTTTTAAACGAGTACCGAGCACTCCTCGCTTGAACTGTACATGGTTGAAGTTGGCGGCATGGGTTTTAAAACCTCAGGCCCTTCACTCACATTTGAAAGTTTGTCAGACATGTCTCTGCAACATCTCACGTAGTGGGTCTACGTACGTCAAAAGCAGCATGTCCAACACTGTGCGCCTCCGCGACCACAAATCGCCGGCGCCCCAACCTCACTGCTTCTGCGGCTGCGACAACCAACCAGTACAGCCAACTGTTCATTCCCACAAACCTGTCACAAACCAACATGAGCCGAGACTGAGAAGCCGACAGCGGGCGCCCACTCGCTCCGCCCGTCTCAGCGCCTGCCCACTAGCAACGGATGGGACAGTATTCAGGACGAGCAACTAATCTCGAAGCTATCACATTCCGAGTCAGGTCCCACCCATGCGCTGGCACGAAAAGCGAGCCTCGTCAACAATGCAAATGGGAGGTTTCTGGAACCAATCGAAATCCATCATGACTTCGGCTACATGCGGCAAGATCTTGCCGACAGCTTCCACGCGCTTCGCTGTCTCCGACCGGTGGTACGATCGTCCAATCTGCTTGCATGCTTCCATTGCCGCCTCTCCTGCGATCGCCACACAACATCTCACTTGAACTGCCGCCGCGGCTGCTGATTTGCACACGCTTACTAGGTCAGCCGCGGCACTGTTTGCATGCAACAGTCTCAACAGATCTGCACGCCCGAACTGCTGATCATGTTGGGCAGGCGCAACTGCGAGCTGCGGATTCTGCCCGACGTCATCAGCAACTGCTTCGTTCCTGGGCCCTGCAGCCGCAGCAAGCAGCATATCATTGTCATCCTCAGCGACGGCGGCTACGACGAGGTCGATGTCCTGCGTTCATGAGCTGATGCTAAGAGTTCGAGTTCGGGTAAAGATGTTCTCGGGCTCAGAATGGCTCAGACACTGCTGCCTGGTCGGGCTCCCTCTGTTCAGGCTGGGGCGAGTTCTGGGGCGAGGATTAAGCAGGCTGACCGTAATCGAGATCAGCCACACTGGAGTCCGATTCTGAACCAGATCCCTGATCTGATGGCCCCATCTCCAATTCGCAATTCTCAAGTGCATCTGCATCTGCATTCGGCTCACCCTCCCCGTCAGGACGATCGTCGCAGGAAGGCTCATGCAAACTACTTCGTTGTTTGCGCACCCTCTGCTTGGGCCGCAACAAGTCCAACCCGATGCGGGGGTCAACCGGCTCATTGCCTCCCGGGCACCATGAACTAGTATCAAGACATGCAGCTACCAAGCAGCACACAGGACACTCAGCAAACGAGGCAACAACCGGCCTTGCAACCAATCCTGGAAACGCCGATAGAAGTCTGCAGACTGGCCAGGCGGAACGTACATCATGTTGAGGCGGGGCCCATCTGCAGAATGACACTCATGTTCACGTCCTTCCGTTGCTGCCGGTGCTTGCAACACAACTCGCAATGCTGAATAATAGCCTTTGGAAGCTCCATGTGGAAAGCCGTACTCAGCAGCATACTCAGTCAGCTGGGGCAAGCACCACCGCAAGATCAAGTGGTACTCCAGGAACGAACCAGCATTGAAACGCTTCGTCTCCAGACTAGCCTCTCTGAGAGACCGGCTGATGGGTTGCCAGCCACGCTGCTTCAGGTACTCTGCAATTGCAAGTCTGCTGCCATCTGTCACGCAGAGTTGAGGTTGGCTGAGCTCGCTTTGAACAGTTACATAAGACGGCCCCAAAGAGCCGTTCTGCAAGATTCCGGCGTCCATCATCCATCCAACAGCTGGGGCCAACTCCGGCAGCGAAGCTGCCTGCGAAGGCACCGTGCCTCCGTGGATCACCGCCGCGGAGGCAACATCGCAAACCATCTTCCTCAGCACTGCTTAAGACGACACCCAGTGCAAGCGACCGGATGACTCCTGCCCACCATGACCTGCAGAAAAGGAACACGAAGCTTTCATCGGCAGCGCCGAAGTCGCTGATGGAAGTCGCATCCTCGAGAACGGCGGTCTCGAGCAACGCGTATGAAACAGCCGGATAGCTGCGAACCTCCGTCGGTTGACCGGTGGCGTTTGCAAAGCATTACACGAAATCCCGAAATGCCCAATGAAAACAAGATATTCACGCGCCTCTCTCTCTCTGTCTCTCTGTCTCTCTGTCTCTCCGTCTCTCTGTCTCTCCGTCTCTCTGTCTCTCTGTCTCTCTGTCTCTCTCTCTCTCTCTCTCTCTCTCTCTCTCTCTCTCTCTCTCTCTCTCTCTCTCCCCTCTCTCTCTCTCTCTCTCTCTCTCTCTCTCTCTCTCTCTCTCTCTCTCTCTCTCTCTCTCTCTCTCTCTCTCTCTCTCTCTCTCTCTCTCTCTCTCTCTCTCTCTCTCTCTCTCTCTGTGCTTAAACGGGCAGCATTTTGGTACTCGTGCAGCTGCAGGATATCACACGTCTGCTTCTCGAAAAGCTCCGGGATGGAAAGCGTAACAATCTCAACTTCATCGGTCACGACTTTCTCCGGAGGTCCGTCTTTGTTGCTTTCCGTTCCGTTGAGGAGCTCCACTGCGATGCAATCTCTCCAATCCTTAACTCTTTAACTCTTCCATAGAGCAAACAACTGTTTCACACACTGCGCTGCAACTGGAGACTCGGCTTCTTGACTGCATAGGGTGCGGAAGCTTCAAGCCATATAAGGGCTTTACTATAAGGCAGTGTATGAATGGGGCTAGATCAGTAACTATAATGGGAGGATGCCTGCCAAAACACGTCTGCTGCCAAGTGCACACAACGCTGCATGTACATGTTCGCAGCTGGATTGATGTTCAGCACACGGAACACAGACCACACGCCAGCATGCACACATCCACACAAGGCGTAGCACTTGCCTTTGGTGAGCACCGCGCGAATGTGCTCTCTGCGCAAGCTTGCTTCCAGATCTGACACGGGCTGTTTTTGGCTGCTCGCACTGGAAGCAACAGCCGCAAGATGTTGTTTGAACGATTCAAGCTGAACCCGTTCTTCGCTCAGATCATCGAAAAGGGCCTCGGCGCTCAGTTGCGAAACCCGCTCGATCAATTCTGTCTTGGATCGCCATGGCCCCGGGTAGAGCTCCCCAATGGAAGTGAGAAGATGTCTCAGATTCTTCTGAAATGCCGGCGTTTCCAGGTCGTGGTTTTGCCTTCTGCGCATTGCTGCTGAAGCTGTCAGGGGCAGTGTCTGGTGCCTCCACCTCAACTGCCGCTTGAGCAAGGAGTGTCTTGACTCAAGGCGCTGCATGACCACTAATGCGGTCGCATAGCTAATCAACTCTGTATACATAGGTCCGTGCATCACTTCAGACTGTAATGTGGACCACGACAGAAGATGCCGCCGGTACGGTCCGTCAGGAGCAAGAAACTTGTGCGCAACAGCCTCAAATAGAACGGCTTTAACCGAACTTATTTTTGGCAGAGCCTCAATACGAGCCCCAGTCCGTACACGAGGGAATCCCAAAAACCCTTAAACCCTAAAACCCGAAACCCCAAACCCCCAAACCTTCGAACCTCTAAACCCAAACCTTTGGAGCCCGAAACATTAAAGCCCTAAACTCAGAACCCTGAATCCAAAACTTTGGGGCTTAGGGTGTGGGTTTTAAGTTTTCACGCTGCTAGTCCCCTAAAACCCTCAGCACTCGTCGTCCGGTCCCTAGACACTTGGAACTTGGAACATTGGGTTTTAAGATGATGACTCCCGGGATTCGATTCCGCTATAGAGTGTAGCAGACGTAACAATGCAGCACAAGTTCCCCGAGCGCAGCCTGGTTCTCTGTAGCATCGTAGCTCGCAACCAAAATCTTGGCAAGGCGTCGGCACTGGCGCAAGCACTTGGAGGCCTCGAAAACACTTGCGAGGACGGCATGACACAATGTACTCAGCAACTCAAGTTCTCCCACTTGTTGGACAACCGAAACCCAAACAATGGCACCTGTCAGCTGAGATTCCACATATACAACGATTGGCTAAGGCCAGCGGCCAAGGGTTCTGGTTTCGGTGTTTGGGTTTCCTGAAGTAACGTACTGCTTCGGCTTGCCTCGTCAGGACTGCTGAAGCGGGCGACGAAGGGCTTCGCAAGCGCAACTAAGCTCCAGGGAAGTTGCAACCAGTATGAGAAGGACTGCTTGGTGCGAAATGCCATTTTTCCAACAGCTGTCTGGAAGCAATCCAAAACATCAGATGCCCTGGATGCATCCAGGCGCCTCAGCCGGTCCAATGCGAGTTGAGTGTGCCGCGATAGATTGCGTGCGCCGCTCTGCAACCCGGCAACAGCTTCTTCATGCAGGCCACCGGCAAGAGCAACAGCCATACGGCCCTCCATGGGGCACTTCTCCGGAACTGCTGCACTATCAGCTGCTATTGAAATGAAGCTTCCAGGCAAACACAGAACATCTGCGTCTGCACTGGCACGGCGCTTGCGTTGCTTGCGTTTCGCTTCCATCTTCTCCTCGTGCGTGTGACAAGGGCAGCCGTGAAGCATGCCACTGAAACGATGACCCCAAGAAGCAAGGCTTCTGCACAGTCCGCACATGAGCCAAAACTCGGCCCCTTCGATACTGCTGGCATCGCAAACCTCTGCTATCAAATCCAAAGAGTACGCCGTCTCCGTCACCGTCCTCGCGAGCCTCGCCGAAACTATCGAGCTGCATGTATTGCAATGCATTCTGTCTGGGCCAAACCCAGGAAAGGACCTCGTGTAGATACATCCATCTGTGCTCAGTCAGCTTTGGGCACGGTGACTTGAAGAGGTCTTTGAACACACGCCTGTAAGCCTCAAGACTCAGGACCAACACACAAAGGGCAACAAAGCCTAGTCAAGCAAGACAGCGTCACGGAGCCTTACAGAAGATCGCTTTAGGTAATTGATTTTTCAATCAGATCTCTGCTCTTTTTCACATGTTTTGTCTGTCAGTCTCATTCTGTTTCATTCTGTGTCTGTGTCTCCTCTGTCCCGCGCTCTCTCTCTCTCTCTCTCTCTCTCTCTCTCTCTCTCTCTCTCTCTCTCTCTCTCTCTCCCCTCTCTCTCTCTCTCTCTCTCTCTCTCTCTCTCTCTCTCTCTCTCTCTCTCTCTCTCTCTCTCTCTCTCTCTCTCTCTCTCTCTCTCTCTCTCTCTCTCTCTCTCTCTCTCTCTCTCTCTCTCTCTCTCTGTCTCCTAACGAACCATGAGCATGAGGCTTATGCCAAGTTTGAGATCATGCCGCAAACAAGATACTTCCGGAACTGCCGGGTTCTTGCCGATGCAGACATTGCGAAACCTGCCTAGCAGGTGATAACTCCCGAAAGCTCTGCTGATCGAAGACAATGTGTCCCGAAAACGAGACCACTTGCCAAATGCTGCCGGAAGTTCACTCATGACCTCAGATGCAACGACGCCGTAATATCATTCTACTTCTTTCCCCACTTGGACTAAACTACCTGCTCTACCAAAGCCGATCAGCTGCACCTGGTAAGTGTTAAGGCTTTCCTACTGCTACTCCGCCCTGGACAAAGTAGCTCCCCCAGGAACCTATGCAACCGCAACCCTGTATTCTTCAAGAAAAACCGGAAAACCTATTCAACTCAACTCTGCAGTCTCTAAAGCAAAATTCACCCGCCTGTGCTTACTCACTCACCACGCAACAGTCTAAGTCGAAGCACATGGTGAATTGCATGATCGCAATCAGCAATCGGCAAAGCATTTGCGAAAAGTCTGCTGGAGTTATCCGCAGGATCAGGCAGCGACCAGATTCCTGCTTCCGCGCCGTAATCGAACATCAATGTGGATACCCGCTTCGTCGCCTCCTGCAGGTTTTCACACTCTAGGCCCAAAGACTTCAACATCAGGTGCCCCTTGTGACAAGCACTTGCACAACGTGCCCCCACAATGCTGACGGGCAAAAGGCGGCATCGTATGTCCATGGTACCCTGCGACAACAAGAGCTGTTTGACGTGTGCATTCTCTGATGCCGTGTATGGATGGGAGCCGCCACCGAAACTGCAAATGTCCGCTTCTGTCACCAGGTAATCTCGCCCGGCTTGGGGCGATGCATCGGCCCGCAGAT
This sequence comes from Symbiodinium sp. CCMP2592, assembly GCA_905221615.1. Lineage (NCBI taxonomy): Eukaryota > Dinophyceae > Suessiales > Symbiodiniaceae > Symbiodinium > Symbiodinium sp. CCMP2592. The sequence goes on from CAJNDT010006051.1 coordinate 79,808, forward strand.
GCAAATGCCAAGTTCTCGAAGTGTTCAGAAGGAACCGCCGTGCATAGACCATCGACGCCAGGTCTAATTCGGTTCTTGCACGCCACAACGTGCTTTTCGTGGGTGCCCTCAGAGGCGTTGTCAGCAAGTGCGCGGCCAGATCATCGTGCAAAGAAAGTTTCAATGACCTGAGCGGAGCATCGGTGTGTTCGACTCGTTCCAAAACTCAGCAAAGGAAAGGGCTCACTGGTTCACTCACCATCAGCAAGCAAGCAATGTGGGGCCCCCACATCAGAAGAGTTTCTTGAACATCGCCCGCATCATGCCTGAGACTTATAGAGCTGAGATTCACGTCAAAAATCATGTGGTGGACACTGAAACACTGAACCGTGTGGACACTGAAACACTGAACCGTGAATCATTCCTGGCTGCAAGCGATCTGCCAGTATCACTACCAGCAAAAGATACTCTGGTCGATATTCGACACCACCTGGAGAGCGTTTAGCATCGTCGTCATCACCACGACCTTTTCCTCGTCTTCTAGCTGAAGTTGCCACTGCGAGGCTGCACGACTGCAGCATGGCTTGCAGTCTTTCCCGGACCAATAGCATGTTGCCATCGGCAGCTGCGCACTCAACCTCCTGCGCTATGCGTTCCAGAGGAGTTAAGGCGGGTCGGCTTGGCTCACCCGGCACGTGCGGCGCCGCTGAAGCTGAAGTCGGAACATCACCTGTAGCACTTGGCACCACAATGCGCATGTTCGCCGCCATTGCCACCTCGTTGCCTGAAGTGTCTAGTTCACGCACAACCTCAAATGCATCCGAAGCCGACCGCTTCACTGCCGTGGCTGTCCGCGGTGCAGCAATTGAGGCCGCAGGGGTTGAAACAATTTGCGCGCAACCTCTGCCACTACCAAGGGAAGCACGTTCCGACTCCGCGTTGCATTCTGTAGGCGCCGCTGCCGCATCCACAAGTTTAGGTATCTTGGAAGATGCGAAATGCCTGGAAAGCGCCAAGAGTGCAACAACACAAGCGCATAGACAACATCAGGTACGACTTTGTTTTGGTGCGGAAAAACCGTGGAATTGAATTGCCATTATGCTGCTTCCGTTGTTCTTGTATGGGCTTGCTCGTTCTGTCGCATCACTTCCTGGTTTGGGCTTGAAGGTCCACACCGACAAAGAGAGACACACACACACACACATACCCCGGCCTGATGCGTTTCTGGGTTGCTTCGAGGCACTCATCCGGAATGGGGAAAGCGGCCCTAAATGTGGCCCACGCCAGCTTATCACCCTGCTGCAAGTGCCGAACAGTCTCAGCCGACCAGATGCACACGACGTCTGGGCAGCTATCAAACAACAGTCGCACATCTGCGAAAGAGATGCTGCACAAGTGGCGCAGCCTCGATCTGGAGGCATCTTTGCTAGAAGGAACTGATTTTGCAAACTTGCCCCGGAATATGCACAGAGCATCATTCTTGGCTGGAACGCGGAATACCAAAATCTCGGCCTTGGCGAATGTGCCCTACACTGCTACCTGCCTACCTGCTCTAGCATATGCGGCGAATGGGTCTTGAGTCTGCCGGCCTACGTTCCTACCTGCTACCTCACCTACGTTGTACCTGCTCTACCCTGCGCCCACCTACGCAGCAAATCAGCAGCAAGACCACGGCACCAAATGGATCACAAAAGCGATGCTTTCTAGTCTAGAAGCAACTATGACAATATGACCCAGCAGCTGCAGCAGAATGCATAATTCACTAACCAATGTGCAACTTTCTAAAACGGTCCATATTCCCGCAAGAAGTGAGTTCGAAAATTCCCGAGCCGCGAGCCCACCCTTGCTTAGGGAATTGCCAGGCAAGAGGCATGTCTCGAAGAGTTCTCAGGGTCACGAAGCAGACACCACACGTTGCCAATTGGCAAAAAGATTTGGCGAGAAATGCGGACCCTCGCGCAGCTCAACTCCAGCAATTCCAAGTCGTCTTCTGACTCCAGCAACACCACCGGATCTGTGGCCATTGTTCGGAAGCTAATCCAAAAGACTCATGTAGCATTTCGTAGGTCCTAACGTTCATGCGTCTCCTGCGGTTTCAATTGTTCAACCTGAGCCTGAGCCCGCAACATGCATGCAACATCTACACCGGTACTGCACACAAACAACCATGAATCCATGAAGACTGCTCATGGCTCCCTACAAGATTTTCTCCTGACAAATCGGTGCTTCACATCATAATTGGTGTTTCATTCTTTGTGTGGTATGGTGCCGATTGTGGTATGTGGTATGACATAAAGTTCAATCAAGTGCACTGGGTGTATGTACGTATGCATGTATGTTGTACAGATTTAGTCGAAATCTTCATGAACACCCTACTTTTGCGAAGTGCTACCGCTTTTCAGCGTGCTATGCAGTGCCAGTTCGCTTTACCAACTCGCCCACATACCTCGTGGGACGGTATAAGGAGGCCTCTGCCTCTTCTGGGCTTTTGCGCGGTACTCCGCCAGCTTCTCCTGCTGCTCGTGAGAGAGTCAGGGCAAGGATGGTGACCAGTTCGTCCACATCCATTGGCTCAGGAGTGACTGGCACGTCCTGTACCCCAGTGGGGGTCCCCACAGCCTTGGTGAGCTCGAGCTTGGCCTTCTCCACTGCGTTCTCGGCCTCGTGGATCTTCTCGGTCGTCTCCTGGAGCTCCTGCAGCTGCAGGCGGAGGGATTCCTTCGCCTCCTCGATGCTCTCGAGCAGCTTGATCTTCTTGTGGATCAGCACTCGGAGGCGGGAGCTGGCCTTGGTGAGGTCCTTGTTGGATTGCATGGCCTTCTCTCCCGGAGACAGTTCTGGGCCTGTGGTAGCCTCCACAGGCGCGGTGCGGATGTCCTCCGATAACTCGTCCTGGCACTGCACCAGCAGGCTCAGGAGAGGGTCGGTTTGGGACTCAACCGCCTCCTTCTGCTTGGGAGGTCCTTTCCATCCCGCTTGCACGAGGCGTGATCGTGCCTCTTCCGGGATTTGATCCCAGATGGTCGTGACCGCGCGTTTGAGGCGGCGTTCTTCCTCGCGCCTTTCCTTGCGATCGGGGTCGCGCTGAGGAGAGGGGGAAGAGGACGGGGACTTTGGGTGCTTCTGCGGGCTCCTGGGCTGCTGGCGAGCCGGAGCCGGCGGAGCAGGCCACTTCTTGCCACACGTCTGGCCCTGCTGCACCTTGGAGCACCACGTCCAGGTGCCGCACTTGCACACGAAGTACTGGCCCTTCTGGCCCATGGCTAAGGAGTGATTGCTCACGTCCTTGCTGTATTCCAGCCGGTCAGGGTGGAGGGTGGCCCCTATCCACTCAAGAAAGCAAGGGGTGAACCACTCCCAAGCCAGGGCACTATGGCTCAAAAGGAGGCTAAAGCTGGGATTATGAGGGCCTCGGACCTGGTCGCACAGCCGGTTGAGAGTCCCAAACCCGTTAAGACAGCACTCACTACGCCACAAAATGTGGCACTCGAGCCGAAAACTTGAGCCATTCCTTTTCCTTTTGATCTTCCTCTACCACCTTTTCCTTTTCCGTATCCTCTGCCCTTTCCTTTATCCTTTCCTTTTCCATAAGGGCTTCCTTTTCCTCCTTTGTCACCTTTTCCTTTTCCATCTCCTTTACCTTTCCTCACGTGCAATCTATCGAGTTCCATCGGAATTGGTCCTTGGTAAGTCTTGTTGCTTGAGTGCGACGTTGGGTCTGGAACACTCAACGATCCTAAGATGTTTTCAGCTGACCATGTCTGATTGCTTCTTTCATATTGTAGCAGCTTTGCTCTTAACTCTTCGTACGTGGTCTTATCAGTGATATCAACCATCACATGCTGCTTGAGGTGCTGCGGTATTCCTTTCAGCAGTGTACCGATCTTCAAGTTTTCATCATACTTCTGGCCTGAGAGCTTTTCGTACTCTGCTGTGAGCTTCTCGTATGTCAGGACGTAGTCCATCAACGATGCTCCTTTGCTCATGGCTGGGAATCCAACCAATGCCTGAGCCATTGCTAGACTCCTTGAACGAGATGTCGGCTCTAATTCAGCCGTCAACTTTCTCCACACTTCAAATCCATTCATCCCGCTCACGCTTCTCAGCACTTTCAGAGGTCTGTTTCTCAAGTAACTGCTTAACACTGAGTAAAGCTTCGTTCCTCTGTTCACCCTTCCTTGATCATTGTTGAAGAATGTATTTGTCACCTCCATTGATATCGCGGCTCCTTGTTCTTCTGCCGACTTCAGGTCCTTTAGGAATTCTTGGTCCATGAACGCTAAGAAGTTCTTGAACGTAAATGACCAGTCACTCCATTGTGACACTTCTTCTTCGATCGTTGCTGGATTAAATGATTCCGGTGGCTTGAGGATCTTACCTCCAGTATCAAAACTTACTGAGGCTGGCTGGCCTCCCGTAGGGGCTGCCTTCGATGATGCTTGGGCTTTCGCCAGTGCATCCATTGCTGTTGTCAATTGCGCTTGCTGCATTGCTGTTCCTTGCGCAACTCTTGCCATAGCTTCTGTAGCTTGACCTAGTGTAGTCATCAGCTGTTCCAACCTCACCTGCTGGGGGTTCGGCTGGTGCTGTGGCTGTTGAGCTTGTTGTTGCTCTTGCATCTTTCCAACACTTTGGCAGGTCCTTGTATATCTGGCCCAAGGTCTTCACTTCCACGCTTTTCTCCGACTTTGCAAGGTGCTCTTGGCTTAGCCGTAACTCCTCGCTGTTCTCCGACAGGATGCTCTTGGTAAACCGTAACTTCCTGTTCCACACTTTTCACCTTTTCCAGCTCGTGGCTGGCTTCCCTGGATCTTTGCTTGATCAGCTGCTGGCCTTTGCCAACAGCTCCGCTACCATGAAAGTTTAAACCCTTAAACCAGTATCCTTGTTACAGCACGGCGCGAGCTTCAGATTCTTTTCACACTACACGCTCTGCTGTCAGGCTGTCCTGAGCCTACGTTTGACCTACGGAGATACGCAGTGAAACTGGCGGTAAATTGGGCATGAAGGAAAATTGAACATTCTGTTATTTTCGCACTCCGTTGCAACGGGGGTCTGTTACCGGGTTGATGGCGAGAGCGGGCGAGCACAACCCGTTTAGAGCAAGGCGAAAGCAGCCAAACTGAGCACGGCTAAAGCAGCCGAACAGAGCAGCCATCTTCCCCCGGCCCCGCGATCGGAGGATGCATCGATGATCACTGCAGCACTTCCTGTGCCCAATCAGCTTCCAGCCTAGCCGATGTAAGAATGGCCTGAGCCAGCTTAGGCTCGTAGTGGGGAGCACGAACGAAGTCCATCATCGTATCAGTGGCTGCCACATCACCTTTGTTTATGGCCCGAAAGCGCTCACAAGCCTCTGCAAACTGCCCCCGCGATGGGAGGTCCGCCGGGTTACTCTTAGAGGGGACCCGCTCAAACCAGAGAAGCGCTTCCATGGAACTCTCCATCAAAGCCACCAAGGAGATGAGGCGCATCATGGAGGCCGAGGGGGAGTATCGTTTCACGAATCCATAAAGTTATGCCATAAAGGCAGGCGTTGTTGTCAATCCATGCCAAGACTGAGCGACCTTTCAGCACTCCGCGAATCCCGAACAAGGTTATTGCCAGAGCATAGGCCTCAACCTGGCAAATCACTTGGGCCCCAGCTTCCTTGCCCCAGTGACCCATTAGCGGCTGGCAGACTTCCCCCCCGAAGACCCATCGGGAGCCCGTGTAAGCATGAACCGCGCCCCAGGTACCTCGCCCTTTCTCGAAGGCTCCATCAGTGTAGAGCACAATCGGCGGCAGAATTGTAGCCGGGCACCGCTTTGGCCTGCACTGCGCAATGACATCCAGAGCTAACGCACAAGCCAGTCGAAGTTCGAGTGTGCTGCCTTGGAAGGGTCCCGACAAGGCCCGGGATAGCATTCGCGACGTTGGCTTGGCTTCAGCTCGAAGCCCATAATCAGTCCACCTGCGAAGTTGATCAAGCCGTGCAGCGAGGCCACATCAGATCTCGTCACAGCTCCGCCCTGGGCGACTGTTCGGAGGAGCGCTGCAATCTTTTCAAGACGTCCCGCTTTGTTCTCGACCTCGAGAGTGCCTTCCCAGATATCGTCAAGATCTAAAGAAACGCCCAAAGAGACTACCTTGTTGTCAAAAGGCACAAACTTCCGCCCCGACTTCGCGTAGGTCCACCCTAGCAAGTCCAGCAGCCTCATCAAGACTTTGTCCAGCAGGTCCAGCAGGAAAGCAGCTGGGCGGAATTCGTAGACAGTGTAGTCGTCGTAAAAGTCCGTCGCGATCGCGGCGAACTTGACAACCATGATGTGAAGGATTGCAAGTGCCACTTTGTTGAACCCGTACACGCTGGCAGCAGCACCAAAAGGCAGGCTCTGTGCTATGTAGAATTCCCACTCGCCCTGTGGGTTGGGGAAGCCAAGCACAGCGTGTTCCCTCGTGGAAGGATGTATGCTCACCTGGCGATATGCTTTACTCAAGTCCAGCGTCTTGCCCAGCAGAGCGGGCTGGCGGAGCATCTCAGAATCCCAATCCCCCTCGAGCACGGTGCCATCGGTCAAGGGGACCCTGACCTTGGAGCGGTCCTGCAGCACCCGGGACAAGAACCTCAAGAGACCAACCGCGTAGTCCGTATCCTGAAGCTCGAGGAAGGACGAGGAGCCAAAGGCCCTGTTAACCGCAGACATTTTGAAGTCGTCAATTATTCTTATCTTGGAGTCTTCGCCCTGCCTCAACAGGAACCGAGGTGAGAGCGACCAAGTATCGGTTTTCAAGATGTCGCTGACTTCCTGCTCCGAGTGGTATGGACCCGTGAGGAAACCCGCGGCCAATTCCTCTGAAGTCTCGTCTTTCATCGCCTTGTAATCCTGCTCTGAAGTAAGCCCTTTCATCTTCTGCAATGCACGCCGCCGCAGTAGGGCCAGGGCTTTAAGCTGATCTGGCTCAAGGTCCATGGGCTTCGGCCGCTTTGCAAACAGAGGGGACTCGGCTTCCTGACCAACTAAGGGCACACCGTCGGTAAGAAGGTCGACCACTGACATGTCGGGAAAACTCGCTCCACATCCGGATGCATTTTGGCTCGAAGCTCTTTCTCAGTGGCGGACAGCACCGCCATCCGGTCATTCAATTTTTTCAGTTCAAGCATCCGCCGCTTTGACACAGCCACTGGGCCTTCCGTGAGAATGGCAAAGATGTTGCGGCGAACAGCATCGGGCAAACGAGCGCTATTGTCAGCTGGGCAGGTTAGCCCACATGCGCGATGCAGGTGCTCCTCCATGGAGAAATACACACCTGCCAGGTCTCCGGCTCTACCATCTCCTTGCATCCGGACCCTCTTAGAAGGATTGGGCTCATCATTATCCCCCGGCTCATCATTGTCCCCCGCACTAGGCCTTTGGAGAGTATTTTGTAATCAGCTCCACTCGGTACTTCGGACAGAGGAACCCTAACCCGAAACTCAGGGATTAAGGGAGGCATGTAGGTGGGTTGGTTGGCCGCTGCCGCTCGCACCTGAGCTCGAAGTCGGCGGCTATGCAGGAGGTCGACTCTTTGGGCCTGGAGACCCCGGCAGACTGCGGTGGCGGAGCGACACAGGGTCCGGCACAGCTCAGCAGGCAGCGAGGCAACACGGAAACCCTTTCCTGCAGAAGAGGGAATCCAAGGCATGTGTTTATGGGACTTATCACAGGGACGGCCAAGGTTTGGGAAAGATGAAGAGTCGGCTCGGATCCGCAGCGATGTCAAGAACGGGGCACCGAACATGCAAGTATCAAGCTCCTCATCGGCCAAAGCGAAGAACCATTGCAGAAAGTCCTGGTGCCGCCTCTGCTTGACAAAGTGGGCTAAGAGGCTCCAAACCCAACTCCGGGCCGGCCCGATCAAGCTGACCAGGGCCCGAGTTTCGTAAGCTCGGAACAGCAGGTCGACCACGGCTTGTAGTAAGCTGTTTTCATGCTGCACCAGCGAATCGGCGCGGGCGGGAAGGCCGTCGCGCCCTAGCAAGTGAGAGGCGTCACGAAGGCTCGCACGTCCTCGAGAATCACGCCCCTGATTGCAAGATTTCATGAACAGATTGAAATGCCACCAGTCGACGAGTGTGTGGCGCTCAAAGTCAAGCAATGCTTTCAGATCATCTGTCGCAGAGAGGTCAATCGGCACTCGGGGACAGCACTCAGGGGCACCACGTTTGTGGCCCAATGGCAAGGCATCCCATCCAGCTTGAAGGGCGGCGGCCGATAAGGATCCCGAGACAGCGAGGCAATCGGCAAGCATAGGTGGAGGAGGGACCGAAGAGGGGCCCTGATTCGACAGGGTGTTGCAGCCCTCAAAGGGTCCCGAACGAGGCGGAAGCGGCACTTCGCTGATGTGCACTGGGATCCGGACAAGACGGTGATTTGGGCACACCGGGATCCGATGAGACCTGGACGGATCCTGAAGACGCGGGCGAGGGGAATGATTTTTGCTCGGAGGCAGGCGGAGCTGGCTCTTCCAGGGGGAGAATCCGACGCATCTGATCTGTCACTGGAAGCTGTTGTGAGGAGCAGACCTCAGTTGAAGCTAGCTGCGAAGCACTGGGCAACGGGAAGCCCAAATCAAGCAAGACCTGTTTGTCGGCTCCGGAGATTCGCCCTCCGGCCTGCAATGCAAAAAGCACCAAAACAACTCGGCGCCCGGTGGCTGGCAGAGTGCAATGCTCATACCCTCGCGCACAAAATTTAATGGGCCCGCGAGACACTTCCAAGTCCACAGTCTGGCTTGGCTCGCTTACCCTGACAGCTCCCCCTTGGAAAATGGTCAAAGGAATGACATAATTCGGAGAAAAGGAATTCTGACTGTCTCGGTGTGACCGAGTGCGTACCTGATCAAAAATGACGAAACTGGTGTAAACGGCAGCATCAAAAAAAAGAGGCTACAAACCTGTTCACCACGCGCACCGTTTGTGGAAAAAGCCTACAAGATTTGCGAAGGCTCACCTTAACTCGAGAGTACATCCCTGCCGAAAATGAGCGCCCTTCGGCGTCTCGGTCGCACTGCTCATGCGGCAAGGCATCAAAAAGCCTCATCACTTGCTCAGCGGTAACAGGTGTGCTCTGAGCTAAGATTTGCCTGGCGAAAACCTCGGGCGAGGGCGAGGCTAGTCAATGCTTGCACTCACTGTAGGGCCTTTCTGCCCCGCACCCCCTGAAGTTGCACACGTGCTTGCCGAAGCGGCACGACTTGCGCTTCTGGAAGCGACAGATCCCCTTGTTGTAAAATGGGCAGATGAAACGCCCATCATCGTTGGCCCGCACGCAGCCCTCGGGTAACGACTCCAGCAGCTCCTTCAGGGATGGTTGCGAGGAGGCGTCAGCCTGGTCCTGGCTGTGATTCTGCTTTCCTTTGCCGCGGCCTTTGCCCTTTGTACCCTTCTCTCCCTTCTGATTGCCCTTGTCGGGTCCCTTATTCGGCTTCCACGGTAGGGCCTGGTTCTCGGCAGGCTTAGGAAGGTGTGTCAGGCAGGATACCACAAATTGGTTGATCGCAGCGGCGGCTATGTGCTTATCAAGAGGAGCCGGGGCTCCGACTCCGACGACGATGTCACCTCGGCTCTCCTGGGCCACTACCTGCCAAAGCTTCTGGTCAGCTGCGAGCAGCTGCTGAACAGTAGTGTAGCGATAACCCGCCGGAGGCACATCAAGCAGAGCCTGGAACATGCGGTTGTGCCAAGCGGCAAGACTCCATTGCAGTGAAGGAGGCGAGCCCTACTTGATCGAACGCTAAGGCCCGGCGCAGGAAGCACCGGCGAAGCTTGAGCTCGCCGGTAGTCTCGCACCGGAGACTCGAGGCTTGCTTCGTGATCTTGATGTTCCCGTCAGCTCCCAAAGAGAGCTTTTGCTCCGTCTTCTCAGCCAGGATCTCGTCATGGCGGGAAATGCACTTTTCCGGTGCGATGTGCAGCACTTGTGCGGAATCGAGCATGGCCTGGACGCGGTCCACAAGGCCGTGTCCAGGTTCTGTGTGGATATCCATCTCGAGGCCTTTGAGCTCGCCCCTTTGGCGTTTCAAGCGTGTCAAGTGTTCTGCCAACGGAAGGTTGCGGGGGCTTGTGTCACTTGTTCTCGAAGCCCTCGATTCTAAGTCCACCAGGGCGTGGGCGTGTCTCTCGTACCACAATCGCCTGATCACCATATGTTGTTCCACTGGAACCTCACTCCCAAGCAGAGTCTTCAGGGCTTCGAAGAGAGGAGTGTCATCCCCGCTGGAAGGTCTGCTCGAGCACACGAAAGCGAGCTTGCCGTAGGTGTCCAAGTTCTTGGCAATGAGCTTGTTCAGAAGTTCTTCGCTGATGCCGATCTGCTTTGCTCGATCGGTGAAGGCGGGCACCGATTCAAGTCCGGCCATGAGACCTGGGCAGGTGAGGATACAGTTTCGAGTCAACCGTGGGTCGCGTTTGTCTCGGATTCACACTTCTTTGCCACCGATCTCAGGCGGCCTTCGGGAACCGGCGATCCCAGCCGGCCTCGTCCCAATCGTTTTTCATGACTCAGGCCGGCGAAGGCAGCCGACCACGGGGGTTTGCAATCCCAAGGCCCCCAATCAAACTCCCGCTAAGTTCAAGCCTGGGTGCTCACCAGGCCGCGCGGGAGACTCGCCCCAGTTTGGCAACTCCCAGCCAAAAGACTGCGGACACTTCTCAGTCCGCTATTGTGCTCCGAAGCAAGAAACACTCCAACTGACCTCAATCGGCCCGAGTACCTTCATCTCAAATGGCACAGGCACGACGTCGCAAATCAGCAAACGATCAACTGAGCACATCCTCTTTTCTTCAAGCCGCGCACTGCTGGCAGACATTCTCCTGAGCCTCCTGTTCGCAGTGACCTTCCTACCGCAAAAATTCCGGGGTTGACCAGCTTATGCACCACTCCACTCAAGACGTGCATGTAGGTCTCTCCCGAAAACGTGCAGCTGAGCCGAGGACGGACCTCCTCCGGGGCCGGTGCCCCCAGGTCCGCTTCGAGACCGTCGAGGTTTGTTATGTCAGACCCGGCCTCGGAGTTATTCTCGTCTTGAGGCTCCTCGGCCGGTAAATCCTCAGCCGTCGTCTCTGGAAGATGTGCAAAATCTGCTGGATTGCCATGCAGGCCTCTTGCAACCCTCTCGGCTCGCGGGAGGTCGGGACTAAGCACTCCCCTGCTCACAGCACTCACGACCTTGGCTACCTTCACTATGATTTCTGCAAGCGCATCTCTCGAGTACAGGAGAGCCATGCCGTGCTTTGGGCTGCAATGATGCCCCTGGGTGAGGCGCTCCTCGTAGGTCATGGTCCCGCTCTTGGCCGTCCAGGACAAGGCTGTTGCTTTCAGGCTGTGCGAGCTGTACTGTTCAAGATCCCCCGCGAAACCCTGCAAGTGCAAAAACTCACGAAGCCACAAGGAACCCTCCGCAGCCGTCATGGCCCTTCCCAGAAAGTTCCCTCCCGGCGACATGGCCGGCATGATTACGGAACAGTCCGGCCCTCTTGCGCATCCAGACACGTCCCCATGAGGGCTGAGTAAGGCCGCTGCCCAGTGCAATCAAAGGCAACACGGTATCCTTTCGGTCCTTGGCCTTCGTCTTGTAATGCTTTGTCGAACACTCAAGAAGGACAAGCCCGTTACCTGCCACGTCAATGCACAAGTGGGTCCCTCGAGCCGCATCCGACCATCGAGCCGAGGAGTAGAGGCAGAAAAGAATGAACCCTGCTATGCTGGCCCTGGCATAATCCTCGGACTCGTGAACCAATTCTTCCAGGAGCCGCACTGCCTCCACTGGAAGGGGCGGTGCTTGCCAGAGCGGCCGTTTGGCCATGGACATCGGCTTGGCTGCTCCCTGCACACGAGGGGAAATCCTGGAGCCTTTCTCTGCCCCGGTCAAGTGCACAAAGAACTTGTAGGCCTTGAGAAAAGACTCGCCGGCGGTAGCTCCGGCTTTCTCCCGTCGCAAGTGAAGCATGTAAGCATACAACTCGCCTTCGGACGGCGCCAGCAGGCGCCCTTTGTTAGCTACGATCCACTTGGCAAACCTGGAGAAATCTGAGGCCCGCTTCAGAAGGGTGCTGGCGGCTCTGCCTGAAAAAGTGTCCTCGATGGTCGAGGTCAGCATGGCTTCCGGAGCCTGCAGAACCCACGAGGTTCCTTCCAAGCTCCGAATCATCCGGAAAGAAAAGCACGATAAGCCGAATTTTCTTTAGTGCGGTAAGCCTAAGCATGTCATCGCTTTTGGCAAACCTGGCTGCAAGAAGTCGCCTGGCCTCGTAAGTTCCTTTGGGTACCCAGGCCCACGGCCCTGCTGCAGGGGCGGGAATCGCCGCCCTCCTAAGACCGTCGAAACGACCTAGCAACGGCTCCTGGAACATGAAGCTAGGCCCCAACCGCGGCCTCGTCACTCTTTCCCACGGCATCGCCTGACGGGAATGCCTTGCAAGAATGAAACCCGAGTTCATGGCATGCCAATCACCTGCGCTGCCGCCGTAGGCAGTGAAGCCTGCAAGCTGCTGTTCCAATCGGGCCGCAGTCGGGTCGTCGTCAGGGGGAAGTTGTGTGTCCTCGCGAGACATCAGGCCCCCCAGCTGCTCCTCAGTAAGATCATCGCCCTCGGCGGGGTTGCTCATGAAGGCCGCTAAAGGACTCTGATCAGGTGTGCCCTCAAGCACAGCCGAATTCGGTGATATTGGGCTGGCAGGTATGGCAGACAGAGGGACTTGCTGACCTGATTCAACAGACTGCGAGAGGGCCCCCTCATCCGGATAAAAAGCTTCAGCACTCACCCCCCGCAAAAGAAGCTGATGCAACACGAGTCTTCTCAAGAAAGTCGCCGGCAACAAAGCCGCAATGCCCCAAGAAAACGCTCTACGAGGGAAAGTCGGGCAGAGACGGACTCGCCCTGAGACTCAAGGAGGCTGTAGCGGTCCTCCAGCACCAGGAGGCGAGATTCGAGAATGTTGAAAGAGAGCTGTAGCGAATGCAAATGGGCACTTAATGCTTCAAAATCAGAGCTGGAGTCCCCAACACTCGCTGTCGCAGACACGGACTCAGAAGCAGCCTCCGGGTCCATCCGCTGCTCTATCAGAGAGCAGCTTGCACGGCGGGCTAGCCCCAAGCGTCCGCCTGTTGAGTTTCTGGAGCCTGTTGCAGTTAAAGAAGGACCTCAGAGACCCAAAGGCTCCTTTGAAAAATTTCCGGCAATCTCAGCCTTGAACACACCGCCGGGTGACATGATTCAAAATCGCACAAGATCAACCGAAGCATCATGCTGGAAATCGTGATGCGAAATACAGCATCGAATCACATGAAAATCTGAATCTGTTGTAAAATCGCGACAAGCTAAAACTTGTGGTTTGAACAATGTTGTTTGAAAACTGCAAGTGCGCTTCACCTTTGGCTTCGCTAGACCAGGATAAACATAACTGCGCTTCGCTTCCCGGGTAGAAATGCAGCAGAAGTCTGGTTCCGTAATCTTCCAACTCATAAGGTCGTACATTTGGCTGGGGATGTCCCCGAGAAGGTCCCAATTGAACATTGCGCGAAAGTCAGGATCTTCCTCCTCGTGCACGCATACCCAACCTTCAGCTGCAGCACCATATGTGCTTTCCTTGGAAATTTCCGAGCCTCTGTGGAGCTCCCCACAGAGCGTAAAGGCGAATGACGCCCAGTCCAGTTCCCGAACCTTGGTAGCTTTACCGACTTGTTGAATTTGTTATGACGCTTGGTTTAGTGGCCTCTGTTGAAATACGAGGCCATGTGTTCCGTGGCCTCATTCTGGCGCAAAATGGCGCATGACGGTTCTAAGCTCACTACATCTGCTCCACTAACGCTTCTTCCACCAATTGGGGTGGATCTGTCTGTGGAGGCGGTTCCAAGGCTTTTCCATTATGTGCCTGGTGCTCCCTTGGACTTTTCGACCTTGCTTGGCGCAAGCTTCTTTGCCGGCGATCCTTCCCAAAGCGGGTGACCACGGCCACTCTTGCCAGCCACGCTCACGTTGACACTTCCAGACTTCACAAAGTTTCTGGAAAACTTGGCACCTGCCGTTCCTCTAAGCCAAGTTAGCCTTTTGGTTCTTGTGCTTGTCCCAACATAGGTGGCACCCAGCACGGGCTTTTACTGCTTTGGTGGCACAGTTGGCAGAAAAAACTCTGAAGACTTGCTTGCAGAACCAGGCGAGTCCATGCCCATTTACTTGACACATACGGGCTGGTAACAAGGTGACCCAAGACTTGGTTTACACGTCTACTGCAAAAAGTTCATGGCTGCGCATGTGCCATTGCTTCCAAGTCTTTCTGGCCCACAAAGCCTCAAAGCGCTTCTTTGCTGGGTCCAAGCTGGAGCTTACAGCTGGCGCTACAGTATGCGAAGTGCTCCAATCGCTCCAGCTTCTTCTGCATACATGCCCGTTGCCCACCACGGGCACTAAGGTGGCTAAAAGACCGCCGAACTGGGTATCAGCTGATTGGAGAACATGCCAATGTTTGCCGCTGCCTTTGGCTACATCTCTACCTCTCTTTCGGTGTTACTTGGACCCGCTGTTCTCCAGACCCTGCTGCAACTGCCACTGGTTCTCTTTGCCCTGTTCTTTTACACTCGGACCTTCGCTTTACCGCATTTTTAAGGCAGCTTCCAACGCACAAGTGGAGCTCCAACGTTGCTTGGAACACCTTTGTATCTGTAAGCTGCTTTTTTGGTTTCTTTAAACAACGGTTAGCTCCGTGATCTTGTTGTGGTGTCAAGAAACTCTGCAACGTATTGTTGCTGGTTGACAGGCAAAGCTTCCAGCGTGGCTACGACCTTTGCTGCCGCAACTCTTGAAAAAAGATGGCTGTTGAAAAACCAGAGAGCTAGCAACCACAAATTGATAAATTCTTTCAGACGAAGCGCGGAACCTTCTTCCGGTAGAAGATCAGCGGCGGTTCTTGCTTCTTGTTGGCATTGAAAGACCTTGGACCAAATGTTCAGGCCAAGTCCCTTTCTGATTTTCGAAATTCTGCAAGACAATTTTCCAGAGCCTGCAAGCTGGCCTCTTAAGGCAGGCGCAAGGTTGAAGAGGCAGCAGAACAGGCTTTGAAAACTGTACTGCAGGTGCTGTTGGTGCTTACCTTCTTTGTGGGGGAAGAAACTGACAAGCTAATTTTTGTGATGGACGGCCATGCAAGACCACATGGGGTGTAGAGTTTGCTTTGCAATTCACTTGGCTTTGCTTGGACATGGTGGACACTGTCAGTCCACGTCTGACGCCTTCTCTTTTGGAGGCACTGTCATTGACAATCTTGTCGGAGTGAGCGTCATTTCTTGATCTGCAATCTTGCCGGCTAAAACTTATCGGGCTGCTGCAAGTCTTGCAAGAGCTGATTTGTCACTACTGCAGCCCTCTTCGGAGCTGGCTTCTCTTGGCTTGCATGCTGTCCGCCTCCAGTCACAAGGCGCGGACTCTTGACCGGCTTGGACTTCTTGGCTTTTTTTTCGAACCGGATTACTGGGGAGACCCATTGTGGCGAAGCCAGAATTGCTTTCGTTTCGTGGGCCCAGAAACGGGGTCGTCCGCAGCATCATTTCTTGGGCTCATCCTGCTTCTATATCCACTGGAGATCAGTGTCAGTTTGCAATGTCATCGAGGTATCTCGAGGATCTTTTTAAGCCAATCGAGATCTTTGACGTTTATTAGGATGCATCGCTGCGACACGATCATCGAAGCTCCTGTCTAGGATTGCCAAGATCTATGGCTCTATGGAGTCAGCAATAGCCAATAGCTTGCAAGATCATCGAAGCTTGTTGAAGCCTTTTTCTAGCTCCAGCAAGTGGACTTGGAGCCAGCTCCGGCTTAGAATTCTCTGTAGTAAAGAAAGAAGAAAGGCAGCCCACGTGTTCGTTCAGGTCCGAGGCTTCTGGTGACCCCTTTAATACATCCGGGCCACAAACGTGTGGCTTTGAAGCCACATAAGCCACAAACGTGTGGTTTTGAAGCCACATCAAGGCCACTTAACGTGTGGTTCTCAAGCCACATCAACGTGTGGTTTTGAGGCCACATCATCTGAGCGGTCACAAGGTCCCGCTTTTTGCGAGGAGTCCCAACCGGGTCCCACCGGGCCCATCCAAGTCCCACCTTCTGCGTCACCGAATCCCGTTTTTTTGCTCGCCGGGTCTTATCCGGGTGTCACCGGGTCCCATGTTTCCCACACAAGAAGTTTCATCTGGTTGTCACATGTCCCATACTTTGCTAGCCAGATCGAATCCGGGTCCCACCGGGTCCCACCGGGTCCCATCCGGGTCCCACCTGGGTCCACCCGGGTCCCATTTTTCTAGGGCCGGGTCCCACACCCCGTTTAGGTTTTAAAAGTTTAAATGAACGGCGAGGCGGGACCCATGCACGGTTTTTGTGCATGGAGCTGCCTTTAGCATTGTAGTCCAGGTCATGTCCCAAACGGTGTCAACACTTCTTCAGTGAAAGCATGCATGAATCAAAGCATGCTCTCGCGAAGCTCGCACTGCTTCAGCAGTTGAGGCACTCTCGTTTGCCGTGTGCTTTCCGAAGGTGGAGAAACGAGATAGAGAAGATTAGCATGGCCCCTGCGCAAGGATGACACGCGCAAGCCGAGAAATCTACCAACGTGAAGCACAAGATAACAGGGACAGCTGCAAGCTGCAGGAACTACAGACCAGAAGAGTGCAGAGACTACGGTAAGATTGTAAGCTCCGAACCCACAAGGAAGGCTTTGGAAGGCTTCAGTTTCTGTCTCGAAACCCCACAAATGACGGTTCAAGAGGCTTTGCACTGTTGGTGAAATCGCAAGCTTCGCGACTCCAAATGTAGGGCTGGAAAAGTCCAGCAATTCTGGCTTCGCTTGAGCGGGCCTCCCCTGTGTGGTAGGTTGAGCGATTGGCGCTTTTGAGGTCCGAAGTTCGGGCAAGTTCGGGTTGGGGTGAAACGAGACCACAGGGGTCGCCAGAGTATCTTTCTGACCACATAGCTCATCAAAACCTTCTTTATGATTGCAGAGCTCACCAGAATCTTTTTTGAGCCGGTTTTGAGCCGATTAAGATTTAGGGCAGGGTTGTAAGGTGTAAGGTTCGGGTTTAGAGTTCAAGATGACGGTTTAGGGTGGAGGGCTTGGGGCATACACACTACCAGCTTGCAAAGAAGTGGTTTGTCAGGTTGTGAAAGGAGTGGCCAACTTGGCATTGACCCTACAAGCCCTCAGCCTTACACCTGTAGCACCGCAGTCCACCTCCACGGATCACCCCCACACCGACCACCGCCACCACCTTCACCAACATCAAACACTCAGAACACAAACAATTCAATCATTGACATCATCCCTATTTGGAGATCAGTTTGGAGCTCCCTTCAGGAGCTTTGGGTTTAGAGGTTAAGTTGTTGAGGCTTGTAGTAGATTCACAAATGCATCAGCACTGAGATATGGGAATCTGTTTGCCGGAATGCTGCAAAAAAGCTCGCAACTGAAAGCTATCAGCAGTCGAGTCCAGTTGTGTTTTGCACCTTGCGCAAAAGATTCAGCGACGATCCAAGGAGCCCGCTTGGGATCCCGACCCGAGCCTTTGACTTTTCAGTCGCCATCGAGAGTCAGAACACCCCACAGCCATATTCTAGGGAGAGTTTGCACCGCACATAGGATTCAAAGCGATTCTGTGACAGACTCCGGACCCCTGACTCAGCGACATGCGCGACATGCGCGACAGATACAGGAAAACTTCTTAAAAAGATCACGCTCCCTTGCTTCACTTCCCATGCTCTGCAATGCAATCAAGAACTTGCTGCATCTTCTCCACACTCTTGCCATCCTTTGCCTGCAGATCTTTGCAGGTCGTGTAGTTCCCGACTGCATTTTTTTCGTGCATGATGAAGGATTTCCGGGCTCCGTAAAGCATGGTGGAGGCACCGCTCCGCTCCATCAGCAGGTAACCCATGGGCACAAACAGCACCTGATCCTTCTGCAGCTTGTGATAGTAGGGCTTGGTCCCCATTGTCTTCCACGTGGCATCGTCCAAGTGAAAGATCAACTGCCAGGGCGGGGAAAGGAGTTGATAAAGGATTAGGATACAAGTTGACAGACAGGGATTAGGTGATTAGGGATTATATATCGGTTGGGTGGAATTGGGTTTGGACCCCTGGCCTCCTCCAGCTGTGAGGTGGACTTTGGTGGTGGGGTCCCCGCTGTCGTCAAGCCTTTCACGAAGTCGTCCATGCTCATGCAAACGACCTCCATATCGCCATACGATAGGACTCTGAGGAAGGCTGCAGAGTTCGGGCACAAGCCGATAAAGGAAGTCTTCGGACCGAGCCCCATCATCCAAGAGGTGCTCATCCATTGGGGGGCCACCGGCTCCACATTCACGATCTTCTCCTTCACATTCTGCATGATCTCCATGAACATCTTCTCGGTCGGCTCTTTCCCGGCTTTTGCGACGAACGGTGATGTGATCTTGTTCAAGTGCTCAAAGCCGTGGGTTTTTTTATAGCGGGCGCCGAAATTGGTCATGGTCTGCAACACAACAGGGTTCCCCGCCCATGCGGTGACACATGAGGACTTGTTGAGGATGCAAGGCACGCCCAGGTCGTGGTCAGCCGGGATGCTGTTCACGTCCAATGCTTTGATGGCCTCGACATCGCCCTCGGACAACTTGAAGACACCCGGAAGCGCTGCTCCATCCGCCGTGGCTTGCTTTAGCCTCGCCTTGGATTGCTCAAGATGCTTCGTCTCAGCATCTCTTGCTTCCTTTTCTTTTCGCTTCTTCTCGTTCCTCTCAGTAGCTGCTGCCAAACCTAGCACGTGCTTGTTGACGTCTGTGGTGCACTTCTTGAGCGAAGCCTCAAGCTGGGTGGCAGCAGTGATCATCCGCCTCCATTGCACACGAATGCGATCAAGACGAGCCTCTTCCAGATCACACTCCGGGACGGCATTCACGAACGTCTGCATGAAATCCTTTGTGCGAAGGAATGCAACCCGCTCGATGTTCACGGACTGCCCTGCTTGGCTCAAAGCCCAGGCAAGTGTGGGCCCTTGCTTCTGAAGCGTGTCCGCGACCGCAAAGTCGATCACGGCATCGGTCTTATTCTCGTCCTCCATGGATTTGTTGTGCTTCTCCACCTCGCCCTTGATGGTCTTGGCATCGTTCCATGCCCTGCCCAACAACAAGCACTGTGCCAAAGTCTGGTTGTACAGCTTTCGAGTGGTAATGTCCGTCGATGTGCTTGGAGTTGGTGCCGCTGCCTCCTTTGTTTGGGCTTGCACAGCATCTTCGATCTTGGCCACCATCGAAGCGACTTTGCTTCCGAGCTGCTTCGACAAGGAGTCGAACAAAGATGCACGCTGGCTCGCAAGGTTGCCGGGCTTCTTCTTCTTCTGCTTGGCCGCATTCTTGGGATCCACTTCTTGCTCATCCTCGCTGGCATCCAAAGTCAAAGCTGTTGCCTTTCGCTTCAACTCGGACTGGTCGGCCTTGGTCGGTGAAGACTGCGGCAGGTTTGAGTTGGTCTCGGGTGGGGCGACCTCAACCTCAAGCTCATCATCAACCCCGGACGGTTCACGATTGCCTCCACCGAAGAACTCGTGAGTAAGATCCAGGCCAGCTTCCCCTGCATGATCACGAAATGCAGCCAAGTCCCCCGCTTTGGGGGCTCTCTTGCCCTTGGATTTCTCATGACTGGCACCTTTGGCAAACTTCGAAGTTGAAGCTTCTTCGTACTCTCTGGCTGGCAACCAAAGGCGCAAAGCGCCCTTCCACCCGTTGTTGTCCCGCCTCCAAGGACCGGCGATTTTCTGCTTCCACTCATTCACCATGTCTTGCCTGTTCCTGCCGAACTTGCTCACCTGCTCGATGATCCATTGCTCTTCCTCGTACGGCTCAGTCTCCACAGCCTCCTTCTTTTGCACCAGCACCCCGAACTCCTGCTCCCACTCGACGAAATCAATCAGTGGCTGGTGGGCGAACATCGGAAGGGCGATGCTCTTCTTGGCCATGTACGCAACCTGCTTATTCGCAAACTCGATGTCCTTGCACTTCTCCACCCACGTCTTTGCGGCCTCCTCGCCTTTCTGCTTGGAAACCTGGTTCCTAGCATTGTCGAGGTGTCTGTTGTGATGCGTGCAATGACGCCTGCCTACTTTGCAGTCTTCGTCACATGTCCAAAAGGCACAGAGCTTGAGTCTGGGCTCACCTGCCGCAGACGAAGATGCCCGACTACTCTTTGCATTACTAGTTCTCCTACCAGATCTGACAGAACCGTCCATGTCAGGAGCAGGAATAGCCGGGATCTCGAAGTCTTCATCACCCATGTTGATGCAAGGGCGCACTGCCCTACTCAGCACCGGAATCGCAAAAGAGCAACTTGATCTGAGCACGCACACATGCACACAAATGCAAATATGCAACTCAATCTCTCACGGCTTTGATCCTACTTGACAAGCTTGCTATGCATCGCATGAGCATGTGGCCTACACCGGCGCAATACAGGCTCATCAGACGTGGGCTTCGAAACACGCACAGGATCCACGACCCCCTCATCTGAGGCAGCCCAACTACTCTTGCTTGCCCCCTCTGCCCTGGATTTCACTCCAGAGGCAGCAATCACACGCTTCGTATCAACATCAAGGAGCATCTGCCGGACCAATATCCAGCCTCATGCCGCAAACCACAAGCTTTGCCGCAACATCAATGAGCATCATGCACACCAAAACATAAGCAACATCAGTCCTTCGCCACAAGACATGAGAGTGTCAAAGCACCAACACATAATACTTCGACTGCATGGGATGGCCTTGTCTCTGCTGAAACAGTTTTACACCCTGCCGGCTCGTGGAAAGTAGCTCAAAACTCGCATGAAGGTGACACCACGCAGGCGATTCTAGATAGGCCAAACTTTACAACAGCAACCTCGGTCGCCGACGAATGGCTGAGTTACCTGAGTTCTCATCTTGCATCTCAGCAAAGGCAGGTGACTGGATAGCCGGGGCATCGGACTGGATAGCCGGTGCATCGATGCGATCAGGCACTGGCTGCAAAGTCTCATCATGCTCACCTTCTGCATCCAGCTGGTCGTACAATGCTTCCAGCTGTGGTGTCAGCTGCAAGTGAGGAATTGGCGCCACATGAGCAAGTGCATACATCATCCACGCCGCAAATGTTGGGACATGTAGTGAGTTCCCAGCAAAGAGACGCAGCTCGGTATCATTGAACTTCATCAGCACCTCGGCAAGGGGGGACCTCGACTCTCCCGTGCCACTGGGGCACATGGTGATTCCCTGTGCTTGCAGCAGCTCCTGAGGAAGCAGCAGCCGATCATGTGTCCAGCAAAAAATATTGGCATGTGTGTCAAGTGAAGGAATGAGCGGGCCGCAACGCGGACCACAATCGACATTGTGATCCAAATGTGCAAAGAAGCTGCCTGTGATACCTGCCCTCTCAGGGCGGACACTGTCATACTTTGCCAACCGCAACATAGCCCCAGGAGGCAACAGCTGGTGCAAGTACTGTCGCATGGGCATCTCCTTGAAGCCTACCGGCAGCACTGAGTTTCGACGCTGTGCTCGATTCTGCACGAAGTTGTGAATCTCATCATCTGTGGCAAAGATATAGGCATCGCCTGACAGCACCAAAGATTTGCCAAACATAGCAAGAAACCCTTCTTGAACACCAGCTGCTGTGTCTGGCCCAGTCCAGATCCACTTAGATCTGTCGAACCCAAATGAGAACATCCGCCGCCGCCTCATGGGGAAGCCTAGCTGCCTAGCTCGCACGGGGACACAGTCACAAACTTCACATCATGCGACGACTGCATTGCATCAACTTGCCTGTCCTGAACCGGATAATGGGCAGAATTCTCTGTAAAGAACATATCTTCCAGGCCTTGTTCTGCGAGCCACTGACGCTCGTTCTTCCAAATCGCATGGAGGGGCTCAGTTACCCCCGTCCCTTTCAAGCCACGCTTCTTTCCTAGAGGAGAAAAATCTGTGCAAAGCAACCCTGCCACACTGCAGGTAATCGGCTCCGGATCTGAAGGGTCCTCAGTCACATGCTTCTGCCACCAAGGGGTGACGATCGTGCTCTGTCGCCTCTTCTTCACTGGGCTCGGTGAACACACCGCTGGTGCCTCAGAGAGGGGATCTGCTGCTTCCTTGGCCAATCTCCGCCTCTCTCGAAGAGCAGGCAGTGCATGAACCGGACAGTTTTGATTGTGCTGGCAGCAATAACTTTTCTGGCTTGCTGAGAAAATACGACCCCGGTTCGAGGACAAGAATTGCTCAACATTCTGATTGGCTGCTCTAGCCTCGTTCACATCCATGTTTTTGAGAGGTCCGGCCGCCTCAAGCCACTCACGCTCTGAGCTTCCCAAACGGCCCAGGATGTCTGTAAAAACACATGAAGCACCATCATGAAACATCTCACTTTGCAACATGAGACAATCTCGCTGAGGCTTGCCAACATCGCAAGATCTCGCTACCACGACCTCGGGAAAAGATGTCTGAAAAGCCTCAGACAATGCCGGCAGCATGCATCGCAGACACTCTCTGGGAGCATCAAGACCACTGAAGTCTGTTGACAGCAATAAGCCTCTGCAGAGATTCTCTTTCAGCTGGCTCCCACAAGACAGAGAAGCAAGCTTCCCGGCATATGACTGGGCCCAGCCAAGCAGTTCATCCGAACTCTGAGGTCCCATGTTTTCAAGGAAACTACTGTCACGCCGCAGCATGACTTGTACAAACACACGGTTCCCAAACGCAAGTGCTTGCGCTGCACAACATTGACACATTTATTGGACCTGAGCAGGCCCCTTACCGAGCTAAGACATGCCGAGACTGCCGGTATATGATTGTCAATTGTGTTCACTGAATGCCGCTGCCCCACTTGAAACCGAACCGCTCTGAACTCTGGAACATGGCATGGACTGACATGACTGTCTGTTGTTATTGAAGGCTATGTGCTGGCTGTGCTTCGCTAGGGTGTTGAGTTTTGAGATCTGCTGTCTTGTGTGGGAGTTGTGCGTGCATGCAACGTTTACTGGTGTTCTTTAGTGGTGTTGCCCAAGGTGCCGGAGGTGGTCCAGGTGTGATGCCGATGGTGCCGGTGGTGCCAATGCTGCCGGTGCCGGTGTGGTGGCGGTGTGGTGCCTGTGTGGCCCCGGTGCGGGGCCGGTGCTGCCTGGTGTCCTGGTCTTGGTGTTTGTGATGGAAAGTGATGGTGCTGCTAGGTTTGTGTTGCTGCTTGTGTTGGCCGGTGTTCAACAGTTTGGAAGATGCCGTTTTGGCTGGCACTGAACACATGCAGCATGCACTGACATGAGATTGACATGAGAACATGTTGGACTCTTCATGGCAACACAACCAACCAAAACACTCACAAAGTTCAAAAACTGGAAAATGCATACAAACTGCACAAAACACCTTCGAAACATTGAAATGCCAACGAAACACAGAAAAACACACATATAACTTCCAGAACCATACAAAACACACCAAAACACACCAAAACACTACAAAACACACCAAAACACTCCAAAACACTCCAAAACACTCCAAAACACTCCAAAACACACCAGAACACTCCAAAACACTCCAAAACACACCAAAACACACCAGAACATATCAAAACACAAAAAATCACCAAAAACATATCGAAATACAACAAAACCACCACAAATCCAACAAAATGCTTAAAAATGCTCATAAAATAAGAAAAACACTTCAAAATACAAGACCGACCACTAAATATGCAGGAAACACAGCTCAACTGGCATCCTGGATCGGGCAAGGTCGGGCAAGTTCGGGCAAGTTCGGGCAGGTTCGGGCAAGTTCGGGCAAGTTCGGGCAAAGCCCCTTTTTGCCCTAAAATCCATTGAAAATCATAGCAAAAGGCCTTGATTTGGGGGGTCTGAAGTTCGGGCAACTTCGGGCAAGTTCGGGCAAATGGCTCATTTCAGCCAAAATCACAATATATTCCTGAATTGGGATAGAAGCCGATGATTTGGTCGGATTTGGGGCTTGCTTGGCAGCCCGGCCTGGGTTCTCGCCAGCTAGAGCCCTCTTCAGCTAAGTATTTGTCATGTTTCCATTGAAAATTCAAACAAACCTTGCAAAGCAAGGCAAAAACACAGAAGCCAGCCCTTTTAAGCCACCCAACAGCTGTCCCAGCCATTCCAGCCCCACTTCTTTGCACATTGAGCACAAATGTGCCCCTCACCGGCCCTCACCTTGTGAAGTTTTATGGGCTGTTGCATTTGGGGGTGGATTTTGCGAGATTTGGTTGGATTTGGGGAGATTTGGTCGGAGTTGGAGAGATTTGGTTGGATTTGGGGAGGTTTGGCGGGTCGGATGGGATTTGGGTGGATTTGGGAGTGTTTGGGTGGATTTGGGTTTGTTTGCGGGTCTCTTGGCACAAACATGAACACACTGCATGACTGTCAACATGACTGAGTGACATCTGGCAACATGTGCAAGTGCAACTGGACATGTACATGACTGCATGACATGAATGACATCCAAGACTGCATCCGCTCACTCACGCTCACTCGCGACTCTGTGTTCACTGTCCCACTGCTTTCTATGCCCTCCTTCCCCCCCCAAACTCAAAGTCGCTGCAACCATGACAAACTTGTGTTTCACGCGCTCACACCACTATCACCACACCCACTCACCCCTCACTGGACCCTTCACCCCACATGACCACCCCATCACCACAGCGACCCACTGCACACCGACCCCATCACATCCCATCACACCCCACTACTGCACCACACTCCCACAACCCCCACCAAAACACCCCAACTGCACCTGCACCCCCCCAACAATGCAGGACACGGTCTCTCTTATCATCTCTCCAGTGGCTCTTGCAAGTCTCGTCTTCTTCAAGTGCTTCAGAACATGAACAGCTTCAGTACATGCTTCACAAACAAACATCACAGAATCACAAGAGTCTCGGCTGTGTGCAACATGCAGAGTTGAAGCACGCAAGCTTATGAACGCACTCGCTTCCGCGATGCATAAAAAGCTCGTTTTTTGATGCACATGATATCAATCACCTCGTTCGGCGGGTGAACTGATGAACCCGACCATCGGCAGCTGTGTAGTGCATGGGTGGATCGTCCGGTGCAGCTTCAAGCTGCCCCAATGCAAAATCACGCTGAACTTCCGACCAAGTTTCTGACATATGCTCTTCAGCCGATGCGACATGCCTGCCGCGGATGATCCATATCTTGAGACACTGAAGGGTCTCTTCAGAACTTCTTGTCCTGGTAATTTCTTTGAGGTTCTTCCTGCATTTCTTTGATGTGTGAAGTGGGTGTGCACATGCCATTTCCCACCCGATGGGAACGCCTTTCTTGTAAACTCGCACTGCATGTCCAAGCCCATAGTAGAAAGAGGCCTTGGGGTTCACAGCGCGAGCATCAGCAGGAGCTGGAGCATCAGCATCAGCATCCTCCGATTCCCCAGAGGAACTACTAGAGTCGCCAGAGCTGCTGGAGGAAGACCCGCCAGACGAAGACGCAGAAGATTTGCTGCTGCTGCTGCTAGATGCACTGCTGTTCGAAGCATCAGGCCCCGCACCATCCATTTCAGCAAGAGCATCCAGAAGTTCTTGGTCGATATCATCTCCGTCACTATGGCCCTCTGGCCCTTCTTCATCCTCTTGCAAACCAATCGGGGCATGATCCATGTTCGCCTCCAGAGCATCTTGAACGGCACGTTGCACTGGAGCCCGTTTTTTTCTTGCACGCTTTGCCGGCACGGCATCCGCCACCATGAGAGGGATGTCCCAGTCATCATCGGCAACATTCCGGATCGCCTGCAAAGCTTTCCGTGGCCGCCGAACGGGCGGGGCTTTGCCATCGGCCAGGGCTTGATAAAAGCCACTGGTTTGAAAATGCGGCACTTCGGAGTTTCCCTGAGCCAGACACAGAAGATACCAGAAGGATATGCTGTCGTCGCCCGGCCTGCTGAACCAGACCTTGTCAGATCCAGGACGATAAGACTCCTGACCACGTTTGTCCTGAACCGCATGTTTCCATCCATCCTGGTCCAGGAGGAGCAACAGCTCCCAAACTGTGCGATCAGCTAAATCCACGCCATCCCGGATTGCCATAGCATAGGAGGGCTGCTCAAGCAAAGAGCCGACTTTCACGCTTGCAACTCCCTGCTTTGTCAAGCACCACATGGAAAATCGCTGATCCTCCGACAACTTTTGCACCAGACCAATATCTGTCATGGCAGACAAGCACGCCCGCCACGCATGCACGCCAGGATCTCGAGCATCGACTTTCAGCCCATCGCCCGGACTTGAAGGCAGAAGCTCTTCGAGTACTTGTGCAAAGACGTGCGAAGCAGCAGCTGGAATCTTGAGCTGTGTTGCTTCTGCAACCCCCCAGAGACCGTAGCCAAGCTTCTCAGCAGGTTTCCACTTGCAGATGGATGCCAGTTCTTCGCAAGAAAAACTGGCGAGGCTGAGAACAAAGAGCTGCTTCTCTGAGTGGTTCAACCACTCCAAAGCTACGGAATCTACGATCACCTCTCTGCTGTGCCCCTTGACATGCAAGGTCCGGTGGGGAGCGATGATGATATCAGCAGCATCGAAACCCGACTCACCATCCACAGTCACACGCACAAGGCTATTCGGAGAGCCACGCACGACATGAAAGAACAGGACTTCTCTCACTGCTTCACCGAAACTTGCAGCATCGGCAACACCTTCCGATTCAATTGCAGCTGAGGTCGGCTCCAAATCCACACGAAACCCTTCAAAGCTGATGTGACAGTCAGCACTTTCATGGGGCCTCAAGCAATCCTGCAATGTTCGCAGAACACCAGGACGGCATGGGACAGAAAAGAAGTCCTTGCTGTCGGGCTGCATCCGGTTTCGCAAATACTGCAGCATATATTTCTTCAACAAAGGAAGCGAGCTGGAATGCCGAAGGCAACTGTCCCTGATGCTGGGCCCAGGCCCTTGTGGCACGAGCTGTCCGACTCCGCCACCTGGCCGAATCCCGAGTTTGCTCGGCAACAACATGTCATTATACTCAGCCTGCATTACTTCGCTCTAAACTTGGTCAGTTTTGATCTACAACTACAACTCCATCTGGCCGTGCCGAATAAACTACCACCAACAAACCCGCCTGGAACACGATCATCAACGCCAGCATCATCCAAAGCCGGCGGGGGTTGAGGATGTCGCTCATCGCGAGTGCGGCCTTTAGGCGGCGGCGGTTTCATGATCACAGGCGGGCCGGCGGCTGAATACAAAGAGAAAGGGTCTGCATGGTATATAACTTTGGACCGCATGGGATCCTGCCGCCTACGAACTGCATCATTACCTTGAAGTGAAGGGTGACCTGCCAGGCCTGTCGCGACACAAGCCCTATGGTGATTCCTGGCGGCTTGACAGAGCCATGCATACTGCTGAAGTGGCAAGGCACCAGAATCAAGGGCTTGAACAAGTTCTGTTGAACGCACGAAATAACTCTGAAAATGTTCAGTGTGGTTCGGTCGCCCCAAACCGTGCCGATGAACCTTTGCATGCTGACCTTCAATGGGCCGTTCTGATGTCGGCACCAAAGCCAGGGCACCGACGAACTGCTGCAGATCTTGTTTGTCGTCACTCATCAAAGATTGCCCTTGCACCCAGCTTTCACATGAATCTCGAAGCTCCCTACACAGCTCAACAGCGAGAGGATGCTGACATCTTGATTGCAAGACTGCATTCGCAGCGATCTGGGCCACGGTCTCATTAGGATGTGCTAGCTGCAAGATCTTCCACGGCATCTCTTGTAGGTGGCTCAGCTTTAAGGTGAAGTAGAAAGCGAGATGAGTCCGCGCACGATCGAATTCCTGCATGATGAAAGTTCTTTCTTGCTGATTTATCTGACGACCTAAAACGCGAATCACTTCAGCAGCACTGACAGCCCACAGATCCTTCATGATATCCGTAAAATCACCGCTGGAAACCTCGGCAGCACGTTTGCCTCTCATGGGGCAGCTTTGAAACAGCTCCTTCAGTTTGGGGGGTATATGATAATCGCCTCGCCGATGGCCTTCCAACAGGTGCCAATGGCAAGGACAAGATTCAGCCCATGCGATGTGCCGCCGAATCAGTGCACAAACCACCTCTAGCATCGCCAGCCAAGCCCACCATACCGGATCCTTGACAGCTGATGAAACTTGTCGAGCCAGCTCTGCAGAAGCCTGTCGACTTTCCTGTCCAGCATCCTCCTCACCTCGAAGATAGATTTCCTCGTCCCAACCCCATACCAATGCTTGCTTCACTTTAAGGAGTTCGGGTATGGAAAAAGCTACTGTTCCCCACCTGCCAGTATGAATGAACCCTTCGAATTTTGCGATGTCCTGTGCAAGCTGCTGGCCTATGCCATCCGAAGAAAAACATCTCTGTAGCAGTTTGGGGCGAGTGTCTCTCCGCCGCAGCAATTTGCAGACTTGCTGTGCCAAGAATATATAATCCTTATACTTGTGCAGAACATCTCCAAACCCTTTCGTAGCATTGTCGATCACATGGTGCAGACCAGGAATACCCAGAACACGAGGGAACTTGATTGTTACGGGAGGAGGAGGCTCTTCGAAGGCATCATCCGGTTCATGATTCATGACAACATTTGCACCTGCAACAGCTGGATCCTCAAAGACTGGGTTAGCATCGACATGCTGATTTCGATTGCCTTGCCTTGCAGGAACTGCATCACCTGCTGGGCCAGCTGCTAGCAACTTCTTATCTGCATCCGATGTGTCCTGAAACCAACCCACAACATCTTGAGCATGGACAGACTCAAGATCTACAAGGAGCCGCTCCACACCATAATCCGATGCCACAGACAAAACGCTACCGGCCCAGTCGCACAACTCGCTCTCCGAGAAAGTTTCAAGACGAATGGCATGGAGCAAAGACCACAGCTTGTGAGAAAAGCCTGCTGCACCAAAGCCTATTAAGACTGCAGGTACTGCATGAAGACAGAATGTTTTTCGCAGAATGTCCATGTCTGTTCTTGTTTGTGCAACATCTTCATCGTTACCGAAGTCCGGAGCATCTCCGGCAAACAAGCTTTCCATCCGTAACAGACTGCCCAAAGCAACTGGCAGATCAGCCTTCTTGACTTCTTGCACCAAAGCCATCTGGTAATCTCTACCGAACTGAGGCGACGAGTCCCACATAAGATACCTTACTTTGTCTGGGTTCAACCAGTTTTCAACACGCTTGTGTAGCATGAACCCGACATCCAATGTCAAGCGAGCCCTGCTGACTTCACTCTTGCTTAGCTTCCGCACCCCACGCAATAAAACAGGGCACATGTCTTGCAGCTCGGAAGGAAGCGCGATTTCCAGTGCTCGCCGCATGACGGCAGACAAATCCCCTGAGTCACGCAGTTTGTCTGCGAGCATCACCAGTTCAATCATCTGGGACACCATTGCCAATTTGTCGGAACCCCATTCAGCAAACAATGCATCATCAGTTTCCTGAAGTCCCCAAATCCAACGGAAAAGCATGTCTTCGTTACCTGCCACCCCTTGTTGCAATAGAAATCGTAAATCATCTGCCAACATGTTGCACGAGGTCATGGAAAAAGCAGCGGGGCGAACCGGACCTGGACGACGAGTTGCCTCAAAGGCCTGACACATATCCAGATTAAACATATCTTGCATCCACCTCGGCGGACGCCACCACCCACGGCTTCTAGGTGAAGGCACGACCAGATACTCAAGAAAATTCTCCATGCTGCAAACCGCAAAGGCTTCTGGAATAAGAACTGCCAGGTGACATTGCAAACCCCGCTCTGCGGCCAACCATTGAGGTACCCGTGGGATCATGTTGCACAGCTCTTCCACAAGATCATTAGGCAGCACACAAAACACCCGCTTAAATCGCCTTGCTATGTAATGGGATAATTCCACCGGCTCTGGCAGAGCTGCAGAATTCTCGCAATTGAAAAACCATTGATCCTCACCTGAAACACCCAGTTTTCGCCAGTGCCGGTATTGCTCTCTGTCTAAATCACCGAGCCGCGCTGCATGACTGTAAATGAAGCCCACAGACACATCAACCGCACCATAAATGTAAGGAACATTCGCATTCCTAAACTGGTAAGGCACTGCTTCGACGAGCTCTCGCACAGCATTTGAGCATGCACCCACTGCAATCCGACGCCTCATGCGCTTGCCATTATTGAAAGGCAAAGGTTCAGGATCCAAGCATCGTCTGCTGTGCTGCCGTGAAAGAACCCATAGCACCACCATGGTGAACCACGGGCCCAGCATGCTTCTACGTCGAACTTAACAGCCTGGCCTTGCATGACTTGCGTCAGTTATAAGCCCTTTGGATGCTACAGCTTCGACAGGAAGGGAAAAGTTTTAAAGATATACGACTGTTCTTGGCTTTTGAATGCTCACTACTTCGTGAATGCAGGAAGATGAAATGAAGCCACAGCGTGGTAGCCTCTTGTCTTGCCTGGCAGCATTCCTAAATCCAGCTAGTGGCGAACGCGGCAGCGATGCTGACTGCTCATGAATGGTCTGCCAAATCTGCATGCCAGGAATATAAATAAGAATATTTAGTCAAGCAAAACTCAAAATCCGAGGATGGCACAGAATTCTCTGAATTTCAAATGACCAAAACTCCATTCCAAACTTGACACCAAACCATGCACCATAGTGTTGTGGATATTTCTGCTTGTGTGTGTTTGAAGTTTAAGAGCTAAGGTTTCAAGCTTTAGGGACTTTAGGGTGCCGGGCTAGGTTTTTTTCTCTTCTCATGCACACACACGCAAACCAGGTCAAATAAACCCCTCAGACTACGTCAAGGACCTTCGCTCGTGCAAACCAGGTCCAACAGTCCCCCAACCCCGCAACAAAGGACCTTCGCTCAACTTACCACCCCTGGTGCCCGTTTCTTTCATGTTGATTTAATGTACTTCTATAAGAAAGCAAGGCTCGACTTGGAAGCCTTAATCCTGAAAGCTTGTTTTTTTCCAAGCTGGACGCGCGCCTGTGTGCCACAGTCACCTGTTGTGTAGTAGTCAGGCGGACGTGCCTCAAAGTAGAAGAATTCGCGACCCCCCAAAATGGGGCCGTTTGGGGTCGGGGTTCCAAGCCTCCAACTCATACTCAAACTATAAATTTAATGAGGCCGGGCGCATGTCGCAGCCCTGTTTTCGGGGCCGCGAAACGGCCCCATTTTTGGGGTAAATCGCAAATGTTCGGGGCCAACCAGCTGGATCTCGGGCAGGCGCCTTTGTTCCCGCAGTTTTGGGCATCATGCAGACGCAAGATTGAAAAGCCAGAAGTCTTGTCCAAAGCAGCTGCACGCTCACCTTAAATGCCACAACCAAGCGGATTTGCAACTGGGGAGGCCCATTGTGGCGAAGCCAGAATTGCTTTCGTTTCGTGGGCCCAGAAACGGGGTCGTCCGCAGCATCATTTCTTGGGCTCATCCTGCTTCTATATCCACTGGAGATCAGTGTCAGTTTGCAATGTCACCGAGGTATCTCGAGGATCTTTTTAAGCCAATCGAGATCTTTGACGTTCATTAGGATGCATCGCTGCGACACGATCATCGAAGCTCCTGTCTAAGATTGCCAAGATCTTTGGCTCTATGGAGTCAGCAATAGCCAATAGCTTGCAAGATCATCGAAGCTTGTTGAAGCCTTTTTCCAGCTCCAGCAAGTGGACTTGGAGCCAGCTCCGGCTTAGAATTCTCTGTAGTAAAGAAAGAAGAAGCCCTCTTTGGCAAAATGGCAGTATAAGGGGCCTAGACTTGAAAGCGCCGATGCCTTGGAGGCGCAGATGCAGGTCTCACCATTCGGTGAGATAGCTAGCACCCTTTGCTGGTGGAGTGAAGCCACCACCCATTGGCCAGCGTCCGTGGTTTGGAGCTTCTCCACCAGTCCTCTGGCCAAAAAAGCACGTGGTCCTGGTGGTATGCTTCCACCAGGCTTCAAAGCCAATAGGTGGTTTCTTCCGGATTCACCTTTTCAATCCAACTCCACCATGACTCCACACGGCGGCGGAGAGGAAACGCAACCGGCTTCTCCTTGCTGCCAGTCGGCTCCATCCACCAACTCCTCGATGCTCCGTCAGGGGAAAGGGCTCTCACCCTAGTTGTACTTGTTGAGCCTCGTGAGAATCCCCACCCTCCGCCGCCGAGAAGGCAAAAACTAAAAAAAGCAGCCAGGCTCCGCACTTTTGCCAGCTAGCTCCGGCAAGCGTCAGAAGTCTTCTCGGCAAGCTAAAGCGGCCAGCAAACTTCCTCTAGAACGATCACCAAGGCTCAAGAGCTGAGAGAGTGATGAATCGTCCACTGTACAGAAGTCCAGACCATCCTTGCAAGAGAACGACATACCAGACCATTCCAGCAGTTGCCAAAGTTAAAGCTTTTAAAAAGTGAAAACCACGCAGCGCGCGGTATGGCCTGCGAGATGAAGAAAAGAACCTGCCGCAGGATCGTTGGGAAATCAGAACATCAATGCACTCACGGGTGGCAATGTCCAGAGACGGTCGCGACGATCCTCTCGCCATTTTGGAGCCTCCTTGGCCTGGAGATGGACAGTTGAACTGCCATCTCTATGGCTTGGACTGGTCTTCTTCGACTGAAGAAAGCGCTGAATTCTCGGCGAGTTGATTTTATTCTGCCGCGAGACGCTGCTCCAGGTACGC
Organism: Symbiodinium sp. CCMP2592; assembly: GCA_905221615.1. Classification (NCBI taxonomy): domain Eukaryota; class Dinophyceae; order Suessiales; family Symbiodiniaceae; genus Symbiodinium; species Symbiodinium sp. CCMP2592. Next base: position 112,458 of record CAJNDT010006051.1, read on the forward strand.
CCACGCTTTGGTTAAAATCAAAATTCCAAGAGGCCGCGTGTCCGCCACCAGAGCGACTCCACGACGTGATTGACGCGGTATTTGGACAGGAAAGGCAGGAGGAGTTTCTGCAGCTGGAGCGCAGAGCATGCCAGATGGAAAGCTCAACACGATGGCGCGCACGAGGGCGAAGCTCAGCAAAGCAAGTGAAGTCATCGGCAATATTCAGCCACCGGCGCAAAGCAGTACGCAACGAAGAGCCCAAAGGCGAGCTGCACTGAGGAGGAGCGTGCGCAGGCTCTGGCAAGAAGGACTCGAACTCGAAACCAAGCCAGCAGCCAGTCCAGGCAAGGTCAAGATTTCAAAGAGACTGGAAACTCCTTTGCCTGAAGAGCCCTCCAGTCCTTGGTTGCCAATAGGGAGAAGAAACTCCCTGGGCAACGAACAGCTTCTTAACCTCACCGGCCAACGGGAGGAAAGGGCCTACAGGTAGGAAAGCTGAAAAGCTTCAACCTCTCTCCGGCAATGGCCGGGAGGAAGGGCCTAGAGAGTAGGTCTGAAGTAGCTTTCCTCCGCAAACCTCGCCAGCAAGGACTGGGAGGTCGGGGGTCCTAGAGAGTAGGACCCAACCTGTAGAGCTCCTTACAAAGAGGAAGCTACGGTTGCCCCCTTTTGGCTGTCACTGCACAGCCCCAACCGACTTGCCGTTTCGGCGGCCGCGACTCAGAGCGCTAGAGGAAGAAAAGTTTGCTCCTTTTAGGTCTGCCCTTGAGTGCTGACATGTATGTTTTGTGCATGAGAAAGGGTTTCATCCTTTTTGCCTTGAACTGTTTTGTTTTGGAAGCTTGAACGAGCATTTGCATGGCGAACACATGTTTTTGGGCATGTTTGCAGTTGCTGTGAAGACCATGATGAGCGCTTACAGCACTAGAGATGCTTTGGAGCATCCTTGAAGAAGTGCGTGTTGCTCTGACTGCACCTGCCGCTGTTTCCGCCGACCCTCGCTTCGCTCGTGCCGGTAGGAACAGGCCAAGGGCAGAGTGGCTGTGCACTGCTGTTTGAGTGAGTACAGAAGTCCTGAGAAGTGTTAGGACAGTTGCATGTCATTCCTCCTTTGTTTAGCAAAGTTGAGACGGAATTTGTCACTGCGCGAGACTCCGCAAGAGACCTTGCTGAACACTTCGGTGTTTGGCTCAAGTGTGGAGTGAAAAAGAACTTGCTCTGCGTTTTTCACAGAGGCAAACCTTTCGCCTTTTGCCGCCGAAAATGATCTTGAAGTAAGAAAGCTTGTTCACGCAATGAGACGCTTTCCAACATGCTACCTCACTACGTTGAGTATTTTTTCAAGAAGCAATGTTTTTGCAGCGCTGCTGGTTTGATGACGGAACGCCGGTGCTTTTGACGCGCTTCAACCACCCAGCTAACCTCTTGTATCGTGTTTCCTTTTTCGGTGACCAGCGTGCATTCGAAGCAGCTTGCATCAGGGACCAGAGGAGTGGTATTTGTGACCCAGGCTTAGCCTGGGACACATTCATACCCAAGGAGTTGCTCCCTCTTTGGAGCATCCATTTTCGTTTGGATGTTTGCAAACGGATGTCATCTCAGCTTGACGATGATGTTGAGAAGTCCCTGCTTCCCTTCATAACTTACATCCATGCAGCTGTGCTTTCTTTCCGGCCTATCAAGCTCACCGAAATTTTGGCTGACGTTGAGCTCCTGCAGGGCTTCCGTTACAACCTCTCCGTTCCGATTTGATGACAGTAGCTAGCATTGCTGGCAATTCTTTCATACCGACTGTCGTTCAAATGTTCGTGCATGATCACGACAGTGCCGTTTTACCGTATACACTGAGCTTGCTGCTGCAGTTGAGCGTTGCGTAGCTAGTGAATCTTGATGCCATCGACACCGCTTGTTGCATACCTTGGTTCGAGAGAGTCAACACTGCATCAAATATTGCGGACGACCCATCCAGAGGGGTCACAGACGAAAGCCTTGGTCGGCGATTCGAAGTGGATGCGCTGAGCATCGCAAAGTCTGCGTTGGTTCCGTGAAAATGAGTCAATTGCTGACTGTCCGATTCGTGCATTGTGAATGCACAGCGCATAGTGTGCCGCTGGCACGCTATGGATAAAGCATCGTGGATTCCAGTTGACTTTTCTCACTTCGTCCCGACATCTCGGAATTCCCCGAGCGACGGCTTTCGCCCGTTCCATCAAAAAGAGTGGCCCGAGTGACTCGCATTACGTTCTGATCAATCATATCGATACACATATTGATTGGCGAATCTTTGTATTTCCCGATTCGAAATATACATCGAATTCAGATCTTATTCTGATTCGATTGAGAACACAGTGAAACAGAATTTAGAAATAAAGCTTTCGGCGCTATTTTAAGGTTTACTAAAAGCTTTTAAACTAAATATGGTGTTTTGGAAGCTTTGGGAAGAGCTAACTGTTTTTTGACGGAACTGCAGCCCGTCTTTAAGAGAACCAAAGAAGGTGCGCCCAAATTGTCTTGCGATGGGTTTGCAGTGTCCAAGCTGGGTGTGGAATTGTTTAATTTCAGAAATTTAAAACCATGATTGACAACGATTTTGCATGCCTTCGGACATCCGAGGTTGCGAGTCTTTGCAGCAACCGTTGTTGGGACTCTGTGTTTTGGATGCGTTGTTCTCATGCTTGACGCTTTCCGGCAAAGCAGCGATTGTACAAGTTTGGAGCTCTGCACATTTTTGTCAACTTGGTCACGACTTTGCAGTTTTGTCACAATGTTTGCTTGTGACTTCTCGCTTGTTTTACCAATTGGTTGTGTATGCAATTTTTGTGTCCCGTTTATTTGGAATTTTTCCGTTGCCGGTGTGTGTGCGTGTGTGTGTTGGTTGTTGTTCGAACTTTCCGTGACCACAAATCTTTGATTGTAAATCTTTATTGTAGAACAAAGCATAGACACACACAGGTTCACGCATGCCTGCAAATATGAGCAAGGACACACACTGAACCAGCATAGCTCTTAATGGGCCGTTTCCGAAGTTTACATGTGTCAACGACGGAGCTACACACGGGTTTTCATCTGAAGGGGTCTGCGTTTGCCTGCCTCATGTTTGCTTCCATGCGTCTGCATATGTTCATTCGGGTGCACGTGTATTTTCGAGATCAATTGGTTCAATGATCCAATGATCCAGTTTGACGTGTATTTCCCCACGAAGAACCGCGTCACGGCGGATCGGAGTTCTCTGGTCGCATATAGCCTTCACTTAACCCGTTATATTTTGTGCATGACGTCAGCATGCAGAGCATGTTCGCATCATGGTTCGTTGTTCGGTTCGCAGGGAGCACAACCGAACATGCAGAATACATGCTTGTAACAACAAGCAGAAGATCAAACAATCTCGCACCAGACCTATGAAGCAGTTCTTTACAACCTGGCACCAACAACAAGTAAATTTGAACCGAGTCGTCGTCAGGGCTGTAAGCTTCGAGCTGATGGAATCTGGCACAGCCAGCCACGCATGTACAGTACAGCGGTTGCTCCTTTGTGCCGAGGCTGTTGTAGGGTGAAGCGTGCCTTCACAAAGCATCATGGTGCACTGGGGTGATTTTGGTTGAATGGGTTAGAGATTGCAAGTTGGCAGTTTTGTAGCCCAGTGAGCACAGGCAAGCTTCATTGTTATATTGCTGTCCCTGCTGGTCAATGTGGGCGCTTTGGTGGGATACACTTCGCAGGCTGGGACTGCCAGTTTCAAAAGCAGTTGCAGGAGCATGCATGAAGTTTGGACGTCAGCTTGATGAGACTCACAAGAACGTGTCTGCAGCTGTCAGATGTTGGAAGACCAAACGGTGCAGTTTGGAACTTGGCAAAAGCTCACAAAGTCAACCAGCGTATAATTTGTCCCGTGTCCCGCGTGGTTGTAGTGGTGTTGTTTTCTCGTTCTGGGGCCTATTGTTTGAGAGCATTTTGCAACTTACAACCCATCGTGCAAGCTGGGCATTTAGGGTTTAGTCCCAAAAAAATGCCGACGACGGCTGCTAATTAGTATATTAGGCTTTCGCAAAACTGTGATTGCCGAAGTGCTGCTCTTCATGACATTGCAGGACATCGCCCGCAGTGGTATCCTTCCCGCCGAGCAGGCGGTGCAGCAGTTTCTTGCTCCCCGCAGAGACTGCATCGAGCAGTGGCCTTCGAAGCAGGTCGTTTGGAATTTTCAGAAGGCGATGCGCTGTGTCCTCGTGGTTCTTTGCTTTCGCGCCGGGTTCCTTCACCGTCAAAAACTTTTCGATGGTGACGCCCATAAGTGGCCTAATCTAGTTCCTGAGCTGCAACTGGCCTGCCTGGTTGTGTATACGCCAAGTGAACTGCTACTGCTGTCAATATCACGTCGTTTTGAATTGCAGAGTTGCTGTATGCTCTCTCAGGTTTTTACCCGGTTAAGTCAAGAACTGTGGCTCCTTCCGTCAGACGAGGCGGGCACATTCCCGCACATATGATGCTAGCGCAGCGAAGGTAGGAAGTCCGCAGCTGGAGAGCGGCCAAGTTTGCGCAGGATAGCGGCGTCGTATACCGCCGATACATTTGCTTGGCGCTTGTTGTACTGGGTCGAGCTGTTCTCGGCACGGTCTGGCGGCCACGATTCTTTTTGCTTCCGCCTGCAGATGCAGGGCACTGCAGTTTTTTCTGGCGCCAGGTCCGAAGTGCCATCAAGTTCCATTCCCACATGACCAGTGAAGAGAAGGTTGACGACAAGTCCGTGGATAGCCAGATATGTTCTGGGCAGTTCATCAACTGGCGCCTTGACTAAACCTGAAAAGCAACAGCTTACTGAGCCCTTCGGCATGATGGGAACAAGCAGATGACAGGACAATCTTCTTGCTGGATATCACGACAAATTGTGGATTTTTGCTTGGCTTCCGAGCCGGGCGTCACTACTTTGCTGCTGCGAAGCAGGCTCAACTTTTTTTAGCGTTGAGCACGTGGCGAGATTCTGCAGGATAGGGGTTGCTCGTCAGTCTGGGTGTGAAAGACAGGCATTCCCTGAAGAGTCGGACAGCGCTCCAGAGCTGACGAGCAATGGCGAGGATCCGCAACACGTCAGTAGAACACGTGAGAGAGGCATCCCGACAACTGCTCAGCAGTTCTCATGTTGGAAGTGCGGAGGGCGTCTTCTTACCGCTTCATTGAAGGGTTTATCCCGTCGGCACGGTCTTGTGCCACAATGCTCACTGTCAGAACAACTCCGTGCCCCAGGACAGTTCCGAATCCAGACATCAATCCCATGGTCTGAGCCCAAGAACTGCACATGAATCCTGATAAGGTTGTCGCGGTGCTAGGCAGCTCGTAGTTGAATCGATTTTTGCTCTTGTTCTGAGGCCAACTTCAGATATCGTTTGTTGTGTGAGGAAGGTGCTGGGTTGAGGATGGGATTGCTGAGGGGGCCTGCAGGGACAGCAGAGGCTGATATGGACAGGAATGGGGATGTCGTGTTTGTGGTTCCAACAACAGTAGACAAAGCTTCGTGATAAATCCTCACATGTCGATCCAACTTTATCCAATGCAAGAGATGCTCATCAGGTGAGGAAGAGCCTGACGTACCCGGAAGGAGAAGGCCGTGATCGCTGGCTCTGTCGTGAGAAACGGGTTGCCCAATGCTCCACTTCCCCTCCCAACTCACAGAGTGCGTTCGGGGCAGCAACTTCCAACTACCACCATTCGTGTACATGCTCCACGGTTCTCTCGGCATGATCAGCATCTGTCGTTTCCACTACACAAACAGGCGATGCAGCAACCGTCGGCTGTAGGGATCTGGCGAGTGCGAGAGGTGCAGTCACCAGAAGTGCCTCCCTGCGCAGAAGTGCAGGCATTCGATGGCAGTGCCTGCGCTTCGCCGACCCTCGGCTGTACAGCGACGAGTTCGGAGTCGGGCGGCAGGGGCCTTGGGAGTCTGGACAGGTCCCTGTTTTCGGAGTCCCCTTAATTCGTAATTTCACGTGTGCATAAAGGCAAGGTTGTTGGAGCAGCGGCTTGCAGGAGAGCAATTTGAGAGAATATCTCTTCAGTCGGTGTGTGCATGTTGACCTCGATGTTTGCAAAAATGTGATGAGCCGGGGCAGGGTGAATGCCAGCCACAAGTCGACAGCAGAGAATAAACACAAGCTCTCCAGACTCTTCAAGGAGCCAGGCGTCAACTGTACTCAGGATGGAATGTTTTGGAAGGTGTGCAGACTCTTCAAACCATGGCCAAAGCTCTCCACGATCTTGCTCGCATCGCCACATCGTGGCTTTCGACACAGCGACTCTGGATCGCATCGCCGCATCGCCGCGCCCATTCCTCGCAAGCGACTCTTTGTTTCCGGGATGGAGCGGAGCCATCCTCCTTTCAAACTTGCTCCCTGAGGTTGGCACGGGGGATGATCCCAACGACAATCCAGAAGATGAGGCTTTGGCAATTGATGTGCTCCCATGCGGATCGAACTGGCACTGCATCAGGTCTTGTGTGACGCAGTCCGACACCATGGGCTTAGTTCTACGTCATCTACGCTAAGTTCTTGCCTTCATGAGTCGGACATCTTCTATGTTCTGGAATAAAAACACTTTGAGATAAGTTTTTGCAGTCTATTCGAACCAGAGCTGTCGAAGCTCTTGGAGGTTTAGCAGTGTTGGACTTAGCGTTTGTCTTTCATTGTAGATTTCGGAACTGCTCGGACCGACACATGCACAAGATTTTGCAGATCCAGGTTCTTGTCGGACAGCCATGTGTGGTGTTCCCCTGTTTTCTGGGCTTGAAGCATTGTTGGTGGCGTCGTGCGTAGGTCTAGACCTTGAGTCAGGATGCACAGCTGTCACCAAAGAAGTGCCAGCTGCCGCCAAAGGAGATTTGCCGCCCGGCCTGCAGTCAGCGTGTGTTAGGGTTCGGCTTCTTGGCGTCCGAACTTTGCCCTTTGCCTTGGACTCAGCGTGGGGCATGCGAGGGCGCGTCGTGTCTTAGGCCTGCAAGCCATGTGCAAGGGTGAGCAGGCCCGGGCCCAGGGTTCCACAGCTTAAGACTTCTCCAGACTGGCAGCGAGTTTGATGTGAGTTTAGAATCCGAGTCACTTCGAGATGCTTGTAAAGTGATGTTTCAGCTTGACCCTATGATGTTGGGCAGGTTGATCACGGGCCGATTTTCTCTTGCTATGCATGGTGGACCCTTCTGGGTCTTCTTGTTGCCTGGACCCCAGCTTCGGCATCGCTCCGTCTTCGATTTCAATGCTGCCCTGGTCAGACATCAGCCATCGAATGTTTGCTCCTGTCCTACTGGGAGGCAGGGTCTAGGGAGAGCACGCATGTGTATGTTGTGTGTGTGTGTGAGTGTGTGTGTGAGTGTGTGTGTGTGTGTACTCCTCTCGTACATGAGGTAAGGGGCTCACAACCCAAAGTTTTGCAGCCATCACTGATTTGCCTTGCGATTTGCATCATGACGTCATGTGCCTTCAACATGTCTTTGCTCGCAAACTGTCTTCAGCAGCGCAAGGGAGCATGTCTGTACACCATTGGTTTTAGCAGTGCAGGGAGGGGAGTGCGGCATGGCTGTGGGACCGCACTCAACGAAGCTACCACAGTCATGGGATACCGAGTCTGATCAACTCGGCGTACTTGCAATAAACTTTTGGCAGCCCCCTGTGGTGCCGAGATTAGTTCCGGGACAGGCCCCCTGAGGTGTCCAGACTAGACAAGTACAACAGTGTTCGCAGCACGCAGATGTAGCACGGTTGCAGCAATCTGACAAACACGGCTCAAACTGTTCACGGCACAGCCAGCAAACACTTTGTAACTAGTATCCATCCGACGGTGCTCAGTCCCATCAAAAGCGCGTGTGCGTGTGCGTGTGTGTGTGTGCCATGTCTGGAAGATGGAGGGACATGAAGGGTATTCGGTATCAGTATCACTTCCTCCGATCGTTGCCTCGGACGCCTTCACCTCGCTTCCCCAAGCATTACACCAAGAGACTCCTATGCCCACCAATGTAGCTAAAGTTTGTGCACCCCAGAAATTTCAGCTGCGTAGAGTGATTTGCGACATGTGCCATCAAACCACAGAATAAAAGAGCCAACTGCCGCGGCACAGGATCAGACCACATATCATAAGCCTGCTGCTCTTGCTTTCGTGCATCGAATCGAATCTTTTGCACAGGCGGCCTTGCTTGGAAATCGGGACGATGAGGCAACGTCCTTCCGTCATGCAGGGTCAGTGTAGCTCAGAGCAAACGAAGCTGAAGTGGAAAGAGATCTCCTTGTGAAACAGGTAGATGTGTTTCGAATGCGGCCGCTGGCTCATTCGTCCAACGGATCAGTGGTAATCAGCAATGACGATTCCTTCTTGAAGTGGCGCAGTGCGGTAGATTTGGGTCGTAGCACTCTTCCTAGATTGCGGCACCAGCTGCAAAGGTTTCGGAAAGGCACTACTTTAAAGGTTGGGCCGAGAGCCAGGCATTGATGAGTCTGAGGCCTTACTTCTTCTCCTGGACACCAGACTTTGGAAGATGGCGGCTGCGCCGAGTAGTTCTCGGCAGCTGGCGCGACCTATTCTACTTTGCGCGCGGATGCTCAGGCGGTTTGTAGGATGAGATGCCGAGGAGCGGGAGTAAACAAGGACAGATGCACCAGACAATGGTAGACTAGCGCAATCTTGTTCCATGTGTTTCCCATGCGCAATGATTGTCGCTTGCTGCCTTCATTGACATTAGCACCGGTTGGGAACCGCAGATGACTTTCTAAAACGCCAAGGATCCTTTATCCTGCAACGGCCAGTGCCGGGACCTTGTCGAGATACACGAGTGCTAAGGCGCCAGGACAGCGCCACATGCCGCTGCTTGCACACTCTCTCAGCAAGAGCGCAAGTATAAGCACCTTGATCTGACTGAGGCCTTTTTTGTTGCAGCTGTACTGGCTCATCACTTTGCGTGTGGCAGGCACCAGCTCTGTTCTACGATTGCCATGCCCGCAGGCTCAATCCTATCTGCAAGGCTACGTCTCGTAGACGGCATCATGCACAGGGCAGTGATGACGATCATGCAGCTGCCCCAGTTCTTCGACAGAGATGGCAGCATGTGCAAACTTTATCTTCATGCTTTGAAGTTAAGCTTGGAGGGTTCATCTGAGATGATTCTGCGGCAGATCCAGGTCGTACGCCACCCTCTTGGGATCACAGCGCGCGTACTTTGCAAGACACCCAGGGGCTTTGTGAATCAAAGTTGAGATCCCACCACACGAGAAGCATTGCAACTTCGGCTGGACTTACTAGACATGTCTTGAGGGTTTGGGCTTGTGCCTGGCGTTGCCTGCTTGGGCCATGGTCGTGATTTTCTCGAACCCTCTCAGGCCATGAGCTGCTTGCTCATCAGCATGCCTGGCATGTTTGCTGCACGCAGTCTGACTCCGAGTTCTTCGTCCGTGTGGCATGATGTACATTCCTGTGCCCTTGCACATCAGATTGTGAAGAATGCTCTTGAGCTCTGGATTGCCCTGCGGCTTTCATTGACCCGGGCTCTGCAACCTCGCCTGGCTCTATCAGTCGTCGGTCCAATCGTCTGCTGACTTCAGTTCCGGCGGCTCTGGTTCCTCAGCTCATGTCATGGGAGGGAATGGATGGAAACTCCCTTGTCGCTAACTGGTCCTGCATGGCATCACAGGACACAGTTGCAGCGTCTCTCACCGTGCCTGAGATGCGCTGTGAGTAGTTGAACCTGGAAGACAGGCTGGGAGTGCAGACAACTTGAGATCCGCGCCAATGACTTTGCGCGACGCTTCCCGGGACTTAGCCCTCGCCAGCGCTTGTGCCTCAGTGTCTTGATTTGTGTGAGTTCTGCGAGCGTTGGCGAAAGGTTTGTGGGGGCTGCCAACAACGTTTCTTTCAAGTTTGCATGGAGGTATAACGGATAACGGTTTTAACTACAACAGCTTCCGTAAGACCACACATCTCGGCAGAGGCAGGCTGTCTGCGGGAGCTGAAGGCATTTGTGGCACAAACCAGGCATCTGGAGGAGTAGGAAACTTCATTGCAAGCAGTACCTACAAGTAAGATGCACTATAAGATGCCTTGAGAAGATGCCGGAATTGGGATGAGGAGCTTCCACAGCGAGTTGTGTTTGCAGATTGATTTGACAAGCCGTCCATGCCATGGTCTGGAATTTCTTGACCCTGGATGCCGTGGAGCCAAAACGGTGGAGCGCTGCAGAGGTTGCTGGAGTTTGGGGATAACGCCTGATGTTGATTGCTGCAGCAAGGTCTGAGTCTCGCTGTGGTCCAGGAGTTCTCATGTTGTGTCATCATGCGAGTTTGAGAAGCCTAGAATAGGCTTGCACTGTGCATTGAAGTGTAGACCACATGCACCATCGAGCTTCATTCCTGGTGGCATGCATCAGAACCCGCTTACACTTGGCATACATGGCAGCAGGTGAAGCTCTTTGAGGAAGCATTCGCAGAAAGATCCCAAGCTTCTCAGTGGCTATTGCAGTCCGCGAGTTTTTCTGCATCCGTTCAAACGTGTGGCTTTTGCTTGTGTTTGTGCGTCAGACAGGAGTAAAGCTCAGGCACCAGAGAGTCCCATCTCGCATCTGGTTGACGACATCATCCGGGAGGCGAGTGAGAGACAGAGAGAGCGAGAGAGAGGGAGATATGGTTTGAAAGTGCTGAGCCAGTGGATCAAGCCGCGAACCTTATGCTGTGCAGCTTGTTCTTGCCATGCGTAAGCCTGTTGAACTTTGACTGAAAAAACACCGCAAGGCCTTCCACCCCACTCGCACAGGGGCCCGACAATACCTGCACTGCTTCATTGCACCGAGCCAACACGGGAGCATGACCACTAACCTACAACTAGTCGACTTATTATGTACCCGTTTACTCCGTTGTCATTTCGCTGTATAATGCTCCCGGATAAAGGCAACATAGTTTCACGCCGGCTCAAGACACGAACCACAGAGTAGCGCGAGAGCGCAGGGGTACGGGTCCCGCTTGTCCCCCACACGCTGCGCAAGCAAGCAAGCAAGTCCTCACAAAGCCGAGCCCATCCTTCGAAAATCGGGGATGGGATAGCGCCTTGGAGCAGGCTTGCAGGGACTGCCTGCAGCTCACACCCCGAGCAAAGCAACGCAAAGAGAGAGAGAGAGAGTTGTGATCCACCAGGGGGACAAAACAACCAAAACCTTTTCACACTCCTCCAAAGTCCCCACAAAATATGGGGGGGCCCTAGTGGCCGAGGGGTCTTAACAGCCCCTCATGCCCGGCGGAAGAAGAGTTTTCAAGCGAGTAACTCTCTGCCAAATGGAGTGTCGCGAGACGTGGCGTGCTGTGCGGTTTGGCCTACTCGGCTTGGGGAGCCTGTCGCAATCTTGCGAGGTGCGCCGACAATGCCTGGAATCCCCCACAGCTGGCCTGCGGTTGGCACTCCGTGCGACATGACAAAGTTTGGTTGGCCGACTTTCGGTGTATTGTGCGAGACCTGCCTGGGCTGGTGTGTCAATACAGGGCAAAGATTGGTCCGTCCACGGATCTTCGCAGCCCAGGTTCTACAACACGCAGCTGGCCAAGCCGCGAGGTCATTTGCGCTTGACGTTCTTCGAGAGGCAGGTCAGCTCCCGCAAAACTTGTGAATGACTGGGGTCAATGACAGCATAGCTTATGGAAGGACAATCCTTTCGTCCTTTTTGCATGGAGTTCTTCAACGGAAGCCTCACTGCGGATTGGGATTGCTTGGTGTGTCTTCACTGCGAGGGTGTCCCTTCTTGTCGCCTGGCGTTGTTCTTTGCCATGCCATGTGCCCAAGAGTACGGCGTCCCCAGAATTACATTTGGGCTGGTCGCACCACTTAAATCAACACACTGATGGATCAGAAGGAATGCCAAGGTTGTTTGGTGTGTTGTTGGTTAGCTTTAGTTACTTCTTGATATTTCGTTAGTTGTTTGGCCGCGTTTGCGAAGAATTCCAGACCTTGTTCAATCCGCAAGTATCTAGACCAAGAAACACAGAATGCCGAAGTAAACCGAGAGAGCCAGAAATCCAGAAACCACAGAAGAACGCGAGGCATTATCTGGCATTGTTCCCTTTGTTGAATCTTGAAATGTTTAGTCCGTGAGCCAAGCGAACTAATGCTTGAGTTTTGCGCACCAACGCAGAATCACCAGAAGTGTTATGTAGTGAAGTGTCGGGTGGGCCAGGCCGCGTGTGTGTGTGTGTGCGCGCGCGAGGGGGTGTGTGTGTAGGGATGAGCAAAACCGGGTCCATTTGGAAGGAGCATTTTATGCATCATATACTGTTGTCTTTAAATTCACTTTTAACATGACCAGGGCAGCAGGCAGCTTCCAAACGACCATCACAACAGAGGGCTTTGGGGTTTACGGTTTTAGATTTTAGGGCTTAAGGCTTAGTGTTGGAGGGGCCAAGACCTCCAGTCACAAGACCTCGAGTTCGCTTTGGTGAGACGACTTGAACGTCTAGAGGTTAGTTGTGCTCAGACACAAGAGCAAGTCGGAATCGCTGCCCACAGAATCGCTGTGACTCTCGGGCTCGAAGCTCCGCACCCACTCACAGACGAAGTCCTTGAACCGGATGAATCTTAATTCCAACATGCATATTAGAGCTTCGTTGCGTTCGTGGCCTCGCCATGATATCGAATGGACTGAGCACGTTCAAGTCGCTTCCAGCCACAGCATGCCACAGCTTTTGCGTGACATGGATATTTGCTTGATGCGCTATTGTCGATGTCATGCGCCCTTCAGGACACCAATAGCTAAACTTGTAAGCGTCATCCTCACAGGGTAGTCTTCGCACTGTTGGGCATGCAAGAGGCTGTATGAAAGCTTGCATCAAGAAGAGCGGAACAGTAGACACAGTGGTTATTTGTTCTCAGTTGCAGTTCTATTCGGGAACGTATGAGCACCAGATGCTTGCAGGTTTGCACAGAGTGGTGGCTTCTTGACGAGGAGGATGTTTCCCGCAAGCGATGACGGTGTAGCCGAAATGTTGTGTCAAACCCGCCCTCGCACTTACTCATTCTCACTCTCACTCTCACTGTCACTCTTACACTCTCACTCTCTCACTCTGACTCTCACTCTCACTCTCTCACTCTCTCACTCTTTCACTCTCTCACTCTCTCACTCTCTCACTCTCTCACTCTCTCACTCTCTCTGTCTCTCTGTCTCTCTGTCTCTCTGTCTCTCTGTCCCTCTGTCTCTCTGTCTCTCTGTCCCTCTGTCCCTCTGTCTCTCTGTCTCTCTGTCTATCGGTCTCTCTGTCTCTCTGTCTCTCTGTCTCTCAGTCTCTCTCTCGGTCTCTTGGCCTCTTGGCCAAGCCACGCCGAAACAACTCACCGTTCCGCAAGTCAAAGTCCAAAAGTCTATGAGTTTAGTTTTGCCGATGCTTGTGTTCATGCCGGCAGTTCGAGTGCGTGCCTACAGATCAGTGCTTAGAGGACCATGGGTACTCTCCGGGTCAGGGTGCCCCTCTGCAAGGAGCAGCACCAACTCTACGATGTCATTCTGCGGACACGTGCCTTGGTGGGACGCGGAGGGTAAATAAGAGATGGTGCTTGTGCTTGAGCTACAACAAGGGGCTCCATGCTGGTCTTTTGGTCTCTATTTCAGGTGATCTTGATGCAGATTGGGGACTGCAGGTAGCCAAGATTCTGGAGGCAGCTGGACTTGTGCGAAATCTGTGCAACGAGCCGCCGCACTAGCTACGTCTCCAGGTCATCGGCCAGCAAAGTGACCTTTGTCGGCTCATGCGATCACAGCAGCTTGGATTGAATAGAGCTCTGCACAAAAGAGGAGAATCAAAAGCTGATGGAAGTTTGGCCACGAGGTCGCGTTTGCAACGCTCTGGTCTGAGCTCCTCACAGCGTGGGAGCCCGGCAAACGGTTTCATTGTCAGTCGTGTAAGTGAAGTGTTCGGTGTTGGTCTTGACCAAAGTGGAAGCCTCCAATTTTTTTCAAGGTCACAGCCACAGCTGCGAACAAGAAGTCTGGATCCACGGCAAGCATTAGTACAGCATTAGCATGTCACATTTCATTTCAGTTGATGGATGGTGTATACCTGCAATTAGCATCTTCAACTCTCCACACAACACTCTACACCATCATGTCAGTTAGTGGATGGCATAGAGTGTTGTGTAGAGAGTTGAAGATGCTAACTGTAGCTTAGATTGCGGAAGAATCGTACTGAGTCAGACCAGATTGATAAACGGCCTCGACAAACATTCTGGCTTTCAAGTCCGCTCACCCCTCGACTAGAGTTCAGAGAGAGATCTTCAGACCGTGGCAGCTATTTTGCTTGTGCTAAACTGACCAACTGGCTTTGCTGCAGCCGCGAATGTCGCTGAGTTGTGCCTCATTTGAGCATCTGCTCAAGCTCAGGCTTCGAACAGTCAATTCGCTCCAACTCGCGTTCCCATGTGGCTTAGCTACATCAGAGATCTTACTTGCTCAAGCCAGGTGCAACTCAGCTAAGGGATGATGAACGTGCTACCTGAGGACTCGCCAGTCCGTGTGGGATCGGGAGAGCATCCCGAAGGATCCGCCAAAGAAGCCGATCCCCTGGTGGACGCCCAGGCCAGCAAAGTAAAAGTTGCATACGATTTTTCAATGAAAGGGTCCAGTTGTGTGGAGGCAAGTGTCTTGGCTTGCTGGGCAGCCTATTTTCCCTGGCGAGCAGTTCAAGGCCAGGGGCGTTCTCCCTTGCAGAATTTGCATGTTGCCAGCTTCGTACTGTCTTCGTTGAGCGGCCTCACATGACGTCCACCTTCTGTGCTTCTGCTCTCTGCACGCTGTGGCTGTTGTTGCCTGGTAGCTGAACCTTGCGGAAGGCGCCATGTCCTGCTTTTCGATCAGTTGGGCGTCACCTGGCATCGGATGCACAAAGAGTAGCAATGCGACTTCGTTTGCTCAGTGTTTGTGGTGCATGACACGCGAGGGCGATTGAGCATGTCTTTTGCTTCGCCTGCTTTGCAAGATGCATGTGCCAGGGCTGCTGCAGCATGTCTTTCCGTATCGAGAGCCATGTGACAGCTTAAACTGGCAAAGGACAGTGGCTACCAATGATCCTCTGGAGCATCCATTCAGTTCCTTGAGGCTTCTACTTCGAGAACTACCAGCGCTGCCATCCATCTACATTCTGAGATTCAATACAGCTCATTCGACAGACCGCTGTTTAGGTTGTCCAAGGCATCCTGCTGCAGCCCCAAATTGCCGAAGTTTCTGTGATTCCGAGCTAAAGATCGCTTTGTGCCCGGCTCCGCCTTGTTTTCGTTGCTCGAGTTACTCACTTGCCGCAGTGCAATCGTCGGTAGTAGGCAGAGGACCATCAGTGTAAAGCCGCGCATGAGGCGGAATCTAAGTGCGATGCAAGAGACTTGCACGCCTGGGGAGCTCGGATCACTGACCGTCAGTCAACACTACAGGGACCTCGTCCTCTGGCTGACCACACGTAGAGCGAAAAGTGATGCCAGCCTTCGCAAGTGTGCCTTCTTGCGGTCCCTGAAGTCTTCGGAGATAACAATGCTGAGGTTGGCTTCAACATGCAACGCTGGTAAACGAGGTCAAGGAGCTGCAGTCAAGGCGTCCCACTTTTTGGTCTTGCCTAGCCGTAGCCTCTCTACGTCAGATTCTGTGAGGCTGGCTCCGCTAATTACATACGCCTCCCCGGCGCTTTTGAAGTGTTCGTGTGCCTCGTGCAACGGCGGCTTTTCACAGAGTCTGTCTTGTTCCGGATGTTGATGTACCTCCGCAGCTTTGGGCTTGGACGCACGCGCTGCTGCAAGCTACAGTAACCGAACACGTCTGACACAAAAGTTGCCTTGTAATGCGTCGTTGTGACCTGCAGGGTTTGTCACCATTGACTTGTCAAGGCGGATGCCATGTTGTTGCTGCAATGGCTCTGGGTAAGGAAGGCTGATGCTCCCCCGCCAGATGCATCGTCCTTCGCACAAAGCTTGGCGAGGCATTTTGAAACCAATGCACTGACTCATTTTGTTCAGTATGCCGTCAGGCAGGCTGCAGCAGAGCGGGCGAGGAGACTTGCCGAGGCATCGGGGCATCGGGGCTCGACAGTTCGTCTCACCTGGTTTGCGGTGGCCTGCTGACGCTGCCTTTCTCATCTTGAGTCAAATCCTTTTTGTACGTGAACGTAGATTTGAGCATCCTGTAGAGATTGGCTATGTGAAGCAAATCAGCACCTGTCGAGCTAGGCAAGGCTTCGATTTCGGATGTCGAACTTGAAGGGGCTTTAGTGCGTGAATTGCTTGGGGAGCTGCTTGGGGACGCAGCACTTCGGAACATGCTTGAGACTTAAGAAGAGCCTAGTGGCCAGCGGTGTTCACAGCAACTCTTCTGTGGTGCAGCCGAATTTTCACCTGAACCGGGAGGATGCCGAGCGAAGCAGCCAATGGGTGCAGGAGCAGCTGGGGCAATTTAAGGAGGAGCCTTGGTGATTTTGAGCAGCTTTAAGCTTTTTGATGCCCTTAGCGGCGGAAGATTTGTTACGCAAGCATCGATTGTTGAACTCGCTGAGGTGTGCGAGACGCAGAGCCAAAACGGGCTCATGTCCGTCATCCATCGCACTGGTCACCTTCCAAAAATGTATTTTGAAAGCCGGAAAGACATTCTCTTCAACGAGCTGCAGGCAGCCCTCGCTGGTTTGGGTTTCTCGGACTTGAAGCTGGCCTGGAAACATGATGTGAAGCGGGAGGCCATTCAAGCTGGCTCGACAAAGACATCTTCGAGCATACTGATTGAAGCCTCTTGGGAGGGTCTCGATGAGAACACGGAGGGTGCCACTCTTCCAAAAGCCGGTGCTGGCGGTGCAGCAAGCACTTGTGCTATTTGCGAAGATGTGGGTCGCATCGTTGTCTTGGCACCGTGTGGCCACGTGATGTGCAGCAAGTGCCAGCAGAAACACGGTGGCCGTGTGTGTCCATTTTGCCGCCAGGCAGTAAGATGTGTGACCAACGGCCTTTTCATGAGCTGACGCCTGTGTAGTTCAGTTGGATGAATTCGGACATAGCAAGAAAGCACAAAGGCTTGCTAATTTGATTCATGTCGCACGCAGTTTCGCCAAAGTAATGTGTCGATTTCCCAATAATGCTCTGCCGCCGTTGCTGAATTGGCAGCATTCCAGATTCATGGATTAAAGAGCATTTGTGTCTTGTCTTTGTGATGCTGAGCGGCTACGTCGGATAAGGACAGCATAACCAGGACAGAGGTTGCGACCATCAAGCGCATATCAAGCGCACTGCGTGCCGCGAGAATCTGCCAGAGCTCAGACTTCAATAGCTGTGACCTTGCGGCCATAAAACCCTAGGCCAAAGAATAGCAACCTTACAGGGCCCTGGTCATACCCTTGTCTAGTATTCTTCTACCGTGCGCTTATGCAGTGCCTTGGTCTGTTTGGTTGGACCTCGACTGGTGTTGTAAATGCCAGGTTTTCGTGCAGCATCTGGCATACCTCTTTCTCGACGTGGCCAGGCTTGTCTCTAGAAAGGAAGAGTGAGAGGCAAGATTAAGGGTGAGAGTGTGTGAGAGTGAGAGCGACAGTACCAGCAAGAGTCAGAGTAATGGTGACGGTCGGAAAACGCGAAAGCCGGCAGAGGACATGAACGTGCAGAATCGTGCTTTGGGGGCCGGTCAATAAGTTCACAGGTTGGGTCCTTAGAGGAGATAAAGAGGGAAAACAGAGAGTCTTTGTGGGAACCTCTGAGCACTTTGGCGGGCCGAGGCCAATGTTATCATACCTGGGTGTTATTATATACAGTTCTCGGTACTTACACACTTACTATTAGTGACTCGCCTTGTTGCAGCACGTTTCGTTTCTTGTCGTGAGCTGCATTGGTAATGCAGGCAGTCGTGTGATGCGACCGTTCCCTTCAACATGGTGTCGGCGGCCACAGTTCCAGCATCGGCAGATCAAGATGTGACTAGATTTCTGAACTCCGAGGCATTATCTTTTTCGCCATGTGATGTTTCTGGGCGTGCCAGCCTAAGTTAGGCGAAGAACATGTGGAAACGACCGAATCGGGAGCAGGAGCAACGTGAAGAAAGTTGCTCCAGCATGCGCGAGATGAACAGCGCTTTGATGACAGATGCACCTTTGCCTGCCCTGAGGCCTTGGCTGTCACGGTGTGGCGCATTGGACACTTAGCTTTTCAGTACTGTCCACGGCACTCTACAGCAGACAATGGCATGCGATGTGTACTTTGTTTTGCAGCAGGTTGCTGCAACATGCATTGATGCGGTCGCAACTCAGCTAGCCCGTGATGCTTCTGTGTTCAGGAAAGCTCAACTTCTCGATTTACGAGAAGTTGCACAATGCCGTCCTGAGCCTACTGGGTCTGTGTACGTGCGTCTCAGGCTTTCTACGAAGCACAGGAGCTTGCTTCTCAGGTTTTGTTTATGTCACACTGTATCCCCAAGTACCAGCTTACTAGGACACGTTTACAATCATTTACAGTTACAGGATCCAGGGGCAGGGTGTCATGTGTGTCACCGGTTTCACCCCAGTCTTTACATACCCGCACATTTTCCATATCCGAAGGTCATGGACCTGCTGCCCATGAATTGGGCAGATCTGGGTCACTGCCCTGCGCCCAGCATTTTGCAGGTGTTTTGAAGGCAACGATCTTCTAGAATTCGCAAAACTGCATCGAAATAACTTGCTTCACACAGCCATGTAACTGACCTCTGCCTAGTAGGTCTTTGTGGGCGAAAGCGAGGCTTGCAAAAGTGGCAAGCTGTTGTGTCAGTGTTCAGCCACTGTTCGTGATGTCGCTCCAATCTTGAAGATGGCCGCCAAGGCCCAAACGTTGGACAGACGGAAGTTGTGTCGCGTGCTTATTGATCTCAAGACTCAAGAATCTCAAGAAGTTACATTGACATGCTGAGCCGCTGACATGTTTGAAGCGACACACGGAAGAGGAGTGAATGGACGAGGAACAGATATTTCGCCCCGCAGAAGTGACAAAGTTATTCTAGGATATGCCGCGGGCATGCTCGAGGCACTCAGGCCAAAGCAAAACGTGCAGCGCAGGCCAAACGGAGACGTTTTGTTTCCGAGCAGCGGCTGGCTGAAAGCCCGAAAGCTCAGGCTGCAGCGACAGCACATGGAAGATTGGTTTCGATACCTCCAGTCTGGAGCCTACTGGAAGCCTACTCAGGGTGCCATGTGGTGTTCCCTGTCCTGATGCTGTGTTTGGTCTCTCCAACTGTGCTTCTTAGTGTTTTCTGCCTCAGGCACAATATCGATACGGGCAGGCGCAACTTGGAAGCAAAAGAGATCGGAGACCCTCTGCACCAACAACCATCTCATGGGTCCGCTGTAGATGCACATCTGCTGTTTGCAGCAAGACTACTTTCTTGTTGTGTAGAGTGGTTCTGAGGCGACGCATGCATATGCGTGCCGGGAGCTCAGACGGTCGCGGCATCCGAGGAAGAGAGTTGCACGAGAGAGGGCACCCCTGTTGACGTTCTTGTCCACAGGAGGTCTAGTATAAGCCCAGTATAAGCTGCATCGCAGAGATTGTCAAAGACATTTGCAGCTTCGTGTTGATGATGTTCTAAGGTTCCACCTTCGATTTGCTGCCAAATCGTACCGCCGTGCATGTCTTGCTTCTGCACATGCAACAGTTCAAGGTGTGGCAGTGTGGCAAGCTGGCCGCAAGTCATAGCCGAGATGTGTGGAAGCTCTCAGCCTTGCCAGGCACGTCGTGGCACTCTCCGTCTTGACTTTGCTCACACTTCCGGTTGTGAACAAAGTGTCAGGGACTTGAATTCTTGTGATTGAATGCTAATTGGTGGACAATTTCGATGCAAGAACCCCCAGGCTGGAGTACTACGGAAAGCAGGTGGTCAACGACCGCCTTCTCGGAGGCAAACGGGGGGAGGCTGCGAGGCTTGGGTATATGTGTTTCATCAGAGTCATCAGTGCTGAAGCATGCTGCTGAATCGTATAAGTTGCCTGCCATGCCAGCCATGAAGCACAATGAAGAACCTGACATGTCTAGCACGCACATAGGCGATATCTTGAATTCTGCCTGCTGAGGCAACGATGTCTCGGAGAGATCCTCGTTCCTGCACCAAATGGAGCAGACGTGTATGCCACACAAAGAATGAGTCAGAAAAAGATCCTCTGCAGTCCAATTGAATCTGATGTGAACGGGTGTCCGTCTGTATCAGATGTGTTAAATTCCATCTCAGATGTGATTACAATCAGCGGCTCGTGTGAAATGCACCCCTGGGATATGCAAAGTCAGATATTCAGAATGGGCTTAGTGTATTTCATGTGCAGCTCCTTCAATTTTGTTGCTGCTGCTCTCTATCTGTCATGTTGCATGGCACTGCCAGCAGCAACTGCGCGGCGATGCCGTGCAGCAGTGGCTGCTTATGCGTGTCCCTGAAGCCCTAGGAATCACTCAGAACATGTGGAAGCTTTTTCTCGGCCTCCTTGAAGCGCGGAGGTGCGGGACGGACATTGGGCGGGGAACCGAGAGCTCTTCAGCATACGGAGCGTTGGCGTTCTCAATGCTTCGGAGGCTGGAGCCCTGTGGGTTCTCCGCCGGGCCCTGCACGCCGAAAAAGTCCACCTGGATGCTGCGATGTTCGAGATGGCTTCTACCTCAGAGCGAGGACCCAGGCAACCTTTCAGCTTCTGGGTCTCTGATAGCCAAGTCAGTGCTGAAAATTTGGCATGATATGAGGTGATGCTGAGCTGTTCGCGCTCTTCTCAATGGGGTGGACCGGCTATGTTTTGCTTTGCTGACGTGGTATTCGGTTGCTCATGCACAGACGACTGCCTCGCATTCGCAGCTCGAACCATATCCCTCCTCGACGACATGCAGCACCATTTCGTCGAGCCTTTTGTTTGCACGTTAACTCGGATCTCGGTGCATCTTCGCCAAGATGCTCCAAAGCACAGTCAGCGGTCATACATCCGAGGATGACGTCTCGTGCATTTGTTGCGGCAATTGCGGTCACCGGCTGAGTGCTCTCTGGACGAGTCTGCCACAGCAAGAGGGAGGTGTGTGTGTGTGTGTGTGTGTGCAACTCCTGTTCCGAAGGATGTAGGATACGCAGGGGGACTGCCTTAGCTGTAACAGTGGCAGTCCAACGAAGAAGTTGTTACAGATCCCTGACATGAGCTGGGGACGTGTGGCTCAGGTACCTGCGAAATATCAGACATGAGAGGCAGTAAAGCTAGCACAAACAGCATCCATTTAGGTAAGGATGACTTGTCTGCAAGTGTGCCTCCCGACAGTAATTCTGCCAAAGCGCTGTCGGACTCCCGGTCTGCGCGGGAATCTAGAAACATCTGGTAACCCTTGAAAACAACTGTCTGTTTTCTTAGAGTGTGAGCCTTTAGCCTCCGAAGACACCACATTAACAAGGCCCCGATTACCCAGTTTACCATTGAAGCTTAACTCTCCTGGATCAAGCTCGGATGAGTACGCCTTGTGCATACACTTGAAGAAGTTGACCCAATCCCAATTCCTGGCTGGACAGCTCCTTGAAAGAGCCCAGGTCCAGGAGCTCAGGAGTATAGTTGCTGTTGCGGCTTTTTTCCTCGGTCAGTCGTTCTCGTGTTGCTGTGTTGCTGCCGTTTGTTCCGTCGTCGTCTCTGTTGTGCGTGTAGGGGTTGTGGTGTTGTTTTTCGGTCGGTCGTCGTCGTCGTGTTGCTGTGTTGCTGCTGCTCGGTCGTCGTCGTCTTTGTTGTGCGTCTAGGGGTTGTGGTTGGCTGTTTTTCGGCCAGTCGTCGTCGTGTTGCTGTGTTGCTGCTTCTCGTTCGTCCCGTCTTTGTTGTGTGTGTATAGGGGTTGTGATGTTGGCTGTCATTACCGGTTCTACCGGTAGTGTGTGTGTGTGTGTGTGTGTGCAACTCCTGTTCCGAAGGATGTAGGATACGCAGGGGGACTGCCTTAGCTGTAACAGTGGCAGTCCAACGAAGAAGTTGTTACAGATCCCTGACATGAGCTGGGGACGCCTGGCTCAAGTACTTGCGAAATATCAGACATGAGAGGCAGTAAAGCTGGCACAAACAGCATCTATCTAGGTAAGGATGACTGGTCTGCAAGTGCGTGGGTGAGTGTGTGTGTGTGTGTGTGTTTTTTCGTGTCCTTAGAGAAAGAACTCGGAGTGCTCTCAAGCGTTCAGCCGCCGCTCCACGCTCTCAGGCGGCAGAGCGCTGTGGTCGATGGGAGCCGGCCCTCGTACTACTCCAGGCTCAGTGCGGAAGTCGTTGTTGAGTCAAGTCTTCATCGCACATGGAGTTTAAGCGCATAGTGACATAAGGCATGGTTTATTCGGCACCTGGCGTTTTCTGCGTTTCTTACTACTGTACTTGGAGATGCCGACGGCCCGGAATGAAGGAAACGTTGAGGAGGATAGCAGCAAGACAGTTCCGGCACACTAAGCCTCTCGCCACTCAAAGTGTGTCTACAATCTGGCTTGTGCATCAGCTTGAAGCTTGTTTCAGCTGCACACGACATCCCGGACATAGTCAGCTTAGCTCAACCACGCAGAGGATGCCGAAAGACTGGGCCGCGCAGGCGCTTGGGCGAGTTGGTAGCAACAGCTTAGCTTCCATGATATGTTACGATTTGTCCGAACTGCTGCCACCATTTCTTCGCAACAATCCGAATCATTACGATCGAGGCTCGCCCTGCTACAGCGCTGCAGCAGCAGCTTGTGGCCGCCAGTCGATGTGGCAGAGGCAGGTGCCGGTGTTGCTCCGTGCATCACTTCCTGGCTTTCTCATTTGGCTATCACCATGCATCCCGCCATGTCCCACCTCCCTACTAGTAGCTGCGGCAAAACATGATGTACAGATTGCCCGGTGGTTTTGAAGGCAGGTCGGTGTTTCTTACACGAGCACTTCTGATCTTTCCGGTTGGCTTCTTGGGAAATGGGAGTCAAGTAGCCATCCACCTATTTTTACCCTTAGTACAGAAGTATATTATTCGTGAATGGTGTCGGTTGCCGAGTTGCAGGGCAATCGGCGTGCTTCTTCGCTCGACCCTCAGGGGCACGACTTGGCTGAATGCAGAGCTTCAAGGTGCAAAGGGAAGCATTCAACCTGCCTGGCAGGTGCAATCTCCAGGGGTCTTGATGTTGATGTGCCGATGACTCAGACGTGTTGGTTGAATCGGACGCCACGAACCGCTCTCACTGCTTGGTGAGGGGCTTTGTTGCTTTTCAGGCCTGCCTACAATGCCAGAATCCTAGAACCCTCTTCGTGGCACGTCCTGTGAAAGGTTAAGCAGTGGGACATGAAGCCACGTGAAGGTTTCTATCTCACTGTGAATGCAGTTTGCGGCAGTCGGTTAGGGATGTTGTCCGTGCTTGCCTAAGCTTATCACATTTTGATGCTTCACTGCAACCGAGGCCGTGATTCAAGCGGCTGCCAGCTCTGCTGTGCCCAAAACTTAGAGAAGTGTTGGAGCTTTGTCGACTGGGTTGAAAATTCTGCTCCGAATCCAAGGTGGGAGCATGCCATCCATTGGTTCCGAGAGTTGCTGCACCTTGGTGCAAGCTGCGACTCGAAGTTCGACATTTCAAGCCTTGTAGCTTACGTGATTATTCAGGCTCCAGATCTGAGTCACAGTTCACGGACGTCGTTCCCAACAATCTCACCACGTGAAAGGCGGTAGACTTAAGGTGTTGAACGCCCTGGAGGCAAAAAGGAACGGCAAGCAAGCAGGTGGCAACTTGCAGCATGTCTCCTGAAATAGATGCGACATGCACTGCGCTTCCAATACGTTGCCCGTGGCCTCTCTACGATTGCAAAAACCAGAAAAGACAAGCCGAGACTGCGGCGTTGATGTGTAGATCAGCTGGAGCAAGAGTCATTACCGTACCGCCTCGATCAGCTGAAGCGTTTTCGGTCCCGTTGCCGGCCTTCAATGCCAAGGACAGAAACTGTCGGTCCAAGCACACAGTTCAGAAGGATCGACAGCGTGAACGCTCAGCTGCTGTAAAATCTTCTGTACTGCATCACTGTCAAACACTTGGCGGTTTCTTCTTGCGAGAAGACCGAGTGCCGCGTGGTGTGCAGAGCATTGCTCCCGATCCACTCCACGGTGAGAGGCTGCTGCGCAAACGGCCTTTCATCACTATACTCGGGCAACACGATGGTCTGGAAAAGGGGAGGCCGCAGCGTGTTCTGGAGGTTGGAGAGCTAGGAAGCAGTCTTTCGCAACAGACACGCCGGAATCCTCTGTGCTGCATCACTGTCAAACACTTGGCGGTTTCTTCTTGCGAGAAGACCGAGTGCCGCGTGGTGCGCAGAGCATTTCTCCCGATCCACTCCACGGTGAGAGGCTGCTGTGCTAACGGCCTTTCATCACTATACTCGGGCAACACGATGGTCTGAAAAAGGGGAGGCCGCAGCGTGTTCTGGAGGTTGGAGAGCTAGGAAGCAGTCTTTCGCAACAGACGCGCCGGAATCCTCTGTGCTGCATCACTGTCAAACACTTGGCGGTTTCTTCTTGCGAGAAGACCGAGTGCCGCGTGGTGCGCAGAGCATTGCTCCCGATCCACTCCACGGTGAGAGGCTGCTGTGCTAACGGCCTTTCATCACTATACTCGGGCAACACGATGGTCTGAAAAAGGGGAGGCTGCAGCATGTTCTGGAAGGGTTGCGAGCTAGGAAGCCGTCTTTCCCAACAGACGCGCCGGAATCCTGTGTGCTGCATCACTGTCAAACACTTGGCAGTTTCTTCTTGCGAGAAGACCGAGTGCCGCGTGGTGCGCAGAGCATTGCTCCCGATCCACTCCACGGTGAGAGGCTGTTGCGCAAACGGCCTTTCATCACTATACTCGGGCAACACAATGGTCTGAAAAAGGGGAGGCCGCAGCATGTTCTGAAGGTCTGAGAGCTAGGAAGCCATCTTTCCCAACAGACGCGCCGGAATCCTCTGTGCTGCATCACTGTCAAACACTTGGCGGTTTCTTCTTGCGAGAAGACCGAGTGCCGCGTGGTGCGCAGAGCATTGCTCCCGATCCACTCCACGGTGAGAGGCTGCTGCGCAAGCGGCCTTTCATCACTATACTCGGGCAACACGATGGTTCGGAAAAGGGGAGGCCGCAGCGTGTTCTGGAGGTTGGAGAGCTAGGAAGCAGTCTTTCGCAACAGACGCGCCGGAATCGTCTGTGCTGCATCACTGTCAAACACTTGGCGGTTTCTTCTTACGAGAAGACCGAGTGCCGCGTGGTGCGCAGAGCATTGCTCCCGATCCACTCCACGGTGAGAGGCTGCTGTGCTAACGGCCTTTCATCACTATACTCGGGCAACACGGTGGTCAGAAAAAGGGGAGGCCGCAGCATGTTCTGAAGGGTTGAGAGCTAGGAAGCTGTCTTTCGCAACAGACACGCCGGAATCCTTTGTGCTGCATCACTGTCAAACACTTGGCGGTTTCTTCTTGCGAGAAGACCGAGTGCCGCGTGCTGCGCAGAGCATGGCTCCCGATCCACTCCACGGTGAGAGGCTGCTGCGCAAACGGCCTTTCATTACTATACTCGGGCAACAGCTCAGAAAGGGGAAGCTGCTGATATTTCTGTGGGTTTGATGGTGGAAAATGAAAGCTATCTTGCGCCGGAATGCTCTGTGCTGCATCACTGTCAAACACTTGGCGGTTTCTTCGTGCGAGAAGACCGAGTGCCGCGTGGTGCGCAGAGCATTGCTCCCGATCCACTCCACGGTGAGAGGCTGCTGCGCAAAAGGCCTTTCATCACTATACTCGGGCAACACGATGGTTCGGAAAAGGGGAGGCCGCAGCGTGTTCTGGAGGTTGGAGAGCTAGGAAGCAGTCTTTCGCAACAGACGCGCCGGAATCCTCTGTGCTGCATCACTGTCAAACACTTGGCGGTTTCTTCTTGCGAGAAGACCGAGTGCCGCGTGGTGCGCAGAGCATTGCTCCCGATCCACTCCACGGTGAGAGGCTGCTGCGCAAACGGCCTTTCATCACTATACTCGGGCAACACGATGGTCTGGAAAAGGGGAGGCCGCAGCGTGTTCTGGAGGTTGGAGAGCTAGGAAGCAGTCTTTCGCAACAGACGCGCCGGAATCCTCTGTGCTGCATCACTGTCAAACACTTGGCGGTTTCTTCTTGCGAGAAGACCGAGTGCCGCGTGGTGCGCAGAGCATTTCTCCCGATCCACTCCACGGTGAGAGGCTGCTGTGCTAACGGCCTTTCATCACTATACTCGGGCAACACGATGGTCTGAAAAAGGGGAGGCCGCAGCATGTTCTGAAGGTGTGAGGGCTAGGAAGCCATTTTTCCAAACAGACACGCCGGAATCCTCTGTGCTGCATCACTGTCAAACACTTGGCGGTTTCTTCTTGCGAGAAGACCGAGTGCCGCGTGGTGCGCAGAGCATTTCTCCCGATCCACTCCACGGTGAGAGGCTGCTGTGCTAACGGCCTTTCATCACTATACTCGGGCAACACGATGGTCTGAAAAAGGGGAGGCCGCAGCGTGTTCTGGAGGTTGGAGAGCTAGGAAGCAGTCTTTAGCAACAGACGCGCCGGAATCCTCTGTGCTGCATCACTGTCAAACACTTGGCAGTTTCTTCTTGCGAGAAGACCGAGTGCCGCGTGGTGCGCAGAGCATTGCTCCCGATCCACTCCACGGTGAGAGGCTGCTGTGCTAACGGCCTTTCATCACTATACTCGGGCAACATGAAGTCTGCTCATTGCGATACAGACACATACACTCGCATGCGCGCGCATGCGTGCACATGCCCAGAGGAGGAAGCATCTGCAGCAGCCAGCACCTTGGTTTGTCGAAACTTTTGCCCTTAGCCGAGGCAGATCAAAACGAAGAGGAGTCTCGGTCCCACTTGAGCAGTGTTTCGTTTAAGACTCATGCCGGCTAATGTGTCGTGTGCCGAGTGTAGGACCTTCATTGGACTTTTCACTCGTGATCTGGCTGTTCGTATGGGAGCGTGATGATATGCGAAGATCAGGCCATTTGAGCTTCGCGATCGCCTGTTCGGGTCTTTGTGCAGGAGGTGGGCATCGGATTGTCGCATCATGCAGCCTGACCTTGACTCTGTGATTTTGTGCAGGCAAGTGGCAGCAGGCAAGCTGCTGGTTATCGGACATGTTTGGATCCGGATGCTCGTGTCGGAAGAGTTGCAGGGGCTTGGGCAGATGCGCGCGTGATATGACTGCGAGGCGCTGGAGGTCTTTGCGGCAGCTCGCCGGGTTTGGCGAGGTGGGCTAGAAGGATTCAGAAAGCGTGCTTTTGGGTTGTGGTTGGTTGTTCTTGTGACACACACACACACACACACCCACACACGAAGTAGATGAGGCGATGCACAACGCTGCGTGGTGGCGTGGCCAAACCCTCATCTTCTATCTGTCATGTGGCACCGGACAGAACAGCAAGCTTTTCGAGGCTAAGTTTGGTGGACAATTGTGAGGAGCCGGAGCCTGAACTGATTTCGTGTTTCGTGCGAGAGGACGAGACCTCTGAGCTTTGCACAGAGCTCTCGGTGACCCCAGGGCCATCCAGGGTTCCGGGCCTCTCTGCAGAAAAACCGGTGAGTGGCTTCTGCGACATATCCCAGGTCTCAACAATCACCTGTCCTGCAGCATTGCCTCCAAACCGGGCTGCGAATGTCAAGGATGTCTGCGGGATGGAATGGGATGGACATGTCACGTCCTGCTTTGCTCTGATATGGTTGTCCAGAACCCTTCAATGAAGGTCTCAAAAGCAAGTTGTAGCATTTGGTCTCTTGGTCGTTTGTCGGCACCGGACTGCCGAAGGAGTTTGTCAACGATGTGGCCACAAACCGTGGAGACAAAGCAACAGGCGGATTCAGCGGCAACATGCGCACGGCACACCGTGCTGGCAACACGCTTGTTGGGTTTATGGATAGCCACGAGTCGCACAAAGCTACTTAACCCGAGAAGACAGGCAGTGCTGACGAGCTTGCGGCTTAGTTCGCTTGGAGGTTCCCTGCCGCCGTTTCAGCGACAATGTGTGTATTTGTGCGAGATTGCCTCCGTGCATATAATGCAGCCAAGGATCTATCGAACATTAAGCATAGCAGTCAGGTTTGGCATGTGCTGCAGTCCCTGCATGTTCTGGCCAGGTTATGGTTCCACTCACACCTCTTCCCTGCCTAGCCGTCCAGCTGGCTTTGTTGGTGTGTTCAGGATTTCTGCTTCAGCGGCTGCCTACGCGACCTCGATGACAGGTCAGATTGTTTCTCCAGCTCTTCGCACGCTGCAGGTGCCTAGTATAGACAAGCCCAAGCGGACTGTATCTCGACGGAAGTCACGAATTAGGCATATTCGGCAGGTGATCAGAACGGTTCTGCTCTGGTCAAGTGTCTTGTGCAGTTGTTTTCGTGGAGGAGTTTACGAGATTCGATGCACCGCCGGCTCTTGGAAGCCGTGCGGTACGCGAGCTGGCGGCATGCAGGGTCACGACCTCGGGTCAACTCCAGGCTCGTGCCAAATAACTTCAGTGCTTGGTAGTGCAGAGAGTTTAATACCTCCCTTCCCGAAGACAGACCCCACCTCTTCAAAGCTAGCTCATGCTGTGAGCATCCGTGAGGGCATCCGTGGAGACGGCGTGCATGCCCTACGACAGAGGTTGCACCATGAGGCGGACTTGGCGACAGTGCTTGACAAGGGCGGCTCCCGGTTTCTCCATGGGTCTTCGTGGTTTTCCTTCCCTGTAACGGACAGAACGATATGGCTTTGACACAATGCAGTGTGCAGGTTCTGTGTATGCATACTGTGGTCACGCAAAGCCACACTGCACGTGCATGTCTCGCTTGGAATGACATCGCGGCGACCCTGTCGTTTCTATCGTGCACTGGGGCCCTCTGTCCCCCCTCCCCTCCTCCTTCCCCCTTCTTGAAGCCAAGGCCCCGCCCCTAAAGGGACGGCAGAACTTGCGAGGTGGGAGCATCCCGTTGGGTGGACGTGCTTCGGCTCAATTTGCAGGCTTGCGAGGTCTTTTAAGGGAAGACTCGCCTAGTTGCGACTGCTGAGTGGTTCAGGGCATTTGCAGGAGCTTGGATTCCGAGAAAGGACTTGTTTTTGCTGGGGAGGTTCTTTGTGTTTAGCAGCAGTGAGTTTTCATCAATCATCGGATGCCTATGCCTGTCGTTTCCTTCAGGTATCGAAACTGCAATCGGATCAGCCCGTTCGGTCAGTTGTAGAGCGGCCTTGAACATTTAGCTTCATGTTCGCGCAGCGAATGCTTGGCGGTCTTTTGGGTCATGCGCGCGAGCTGCTGAGGCTGTCTCCCTGGCAGAGATGATTCATGTCCGGAAGGTATGGACACAGGAACGGTGGCTCACGTCATCACACATCCACAAGCCACAAGCTTT
The DNA here is from genome assembly GCA_905221615.1 of Symbiodinium sp. CCMP2592. Lineage (NCBI taxonomy): Eukaryota > Dinophyceae > Suessiales > Symbiodiniaceae > Symbiodinium > Symbiodinium sp. CCMP2592. The sequence goes on from CAJNDT010006051.1 coordinate 141,790, forward strand.
GTGCTGGTGCTGTTTTGCAGTGTTTGAAGGTTGGCCACTGTGTTCCGGAGGTTGTGTGTTGTGTCTCTTTTTCTCCGCTCTTGTTGGGTCCAACTGTGCGGGTACAGACCCTTCGAGCGGATTTGCATCGGCAAGACACTCTTGCTTCTCGTGGATGCTGATTTTTGTTACCAGTGCTGCATCGGGCTTGGTCATACATCACTCGGGTGCATGAGCACGTTGACATGAAATGGAGCTGCGGAAATCACGATCGCGCAGTCCAATCTTCTTCAAAATCGCTTTGTCGGGCGCCCGCTCACCGCCCAGCAGATGTTCAACGGACCATTCCTGAAACCAACCGTGGAGAGTGTCTCTAGGACTAGGGCGTAAGACGACGGTAATTATTTCACTCGTGCTGATGAAATCAGGCCTCAGACGTTTGCGTTTTGCTCAATCTGTCGTGCAAGTTCAGGATGTTCTCGCAGCGGTTTCATATCGCATCAAAGGCGGGCGGGTGGTTGTCGGATCTCAGAGTAGGGTTTTCGTAGCAATGCAAGCCACAGGTGCCATGTGCAACATGACGAGACTAGCCGCCTATCTATTCTGATGTGAGGCTCGGGAGCAGCGCTTTGCTGCATCATTGAGTTTGTTCCTAGTGCCGAGCGGACAAAACGGGCTTGGGAGTGACTTGTCAAAGTCAATGTGTGCCACATTCCTTATCGTTAACATCGCAGCTGATTCGGCTTCTACAGCGACATTGCCTCTTGCCGTGATCTTTCAAATCCATTGGAGCCATGTTTCTTCGGCGGTTCTTGGTGCTGATGGGCGTCTGCGGCGCCGTTCGCCAGGCATGGACCATATGGACCTCGAAAAATGAAACCGTACAGCGGCCTTGCACTGCGCTAGCCCCCTCGACCCCATTACCCCATATATGCTAAGCATATGTGAGTGGACTAGGCTCAGTTTGTGCATGATATTGCCAGGCGAGGGTTATTGGGAAAGGGGTCTTGAGATTTTGCGATGAGGTGACGATTAGCAAGAAGTACTGGGGTCATGCAAAACAAACCTACAGTGCCTGCCAGTCGTATTGCGATGGGCGGTGCCAGCGTTTTGCCCAAAATTATGGCTACAGTTCTGCATCTGGCGTCTGCGGCTACGAATCTGAAGCCGACGCCTGATCGTTCGTGGCGCACGACGGAGGCTGCCAGGGGGCAATCTTCCGGACCAGTTAAATCTCCCTAGGTACTTGTATTGTGGTGCCTGAGCCCTCAACCCCGTATTCCAAGATGTCAGCAGGGGAGCCCTGGGTTCAAGCTTCGGGGCCCGCTTCCCTGAGTTCTGAAGCATCGGGATCCACGTGTGCTACTCACGATATAGGGATCGGAAAAATGAGTAATAGTATCTCCCTGGAGTCCCCACAGTTCTAGCATAGCTTCAGTATACACCAGAAACACCTATTCTGCCCATTAAGGCACCTGCACTGTGCGCTTCAAGCAGCCCGAAGCCGAATCCCTCTTCAGCATTCATTTCAAGCAGAGGAGATCCCTGAGCTTCCAGTGCTGCACTGCCCTGTTGCTACAGTCGAACCCTTGTTCTAGATACCTGTGGCAGAGTCGCGCAGTGCCGAAAAAGAGTCGTCCTTCGCACTGGTGCAGAAAGCTCTAACTCCTCCCGAAGACCCCAACCCGTAAAATGAAGCCCTCAAGGGCAACTGACTCGTACTGCGAGCTGAGGCGCAAAGATTTGGTGCACACTCGAGAGGTCTCCAAGACAAGTCCAATACGGAGTTGGCCCGGCGAAGTCAACATCACCCAAGTCCATAATGCAATGCCGCGTTTCAGTCAAGCAGAGTTGCTTTTCCTGTTCTTTCCCCCTTTGACTCTTTGTAGAGTTTGACATCGATATACTGAAGAGCGTCTGGTCGATTCAGGATGATGTTCAATCGCAAGTTCAATAGGTAGCGTCGAGCAACGTTCGGATGCCAAACTTAATTTCGGGTCTTGTGGAGGAAGCCTGGCGTTTGTCCTTGTTTGCAGAGCTCCATTCCTCCTATCTTGACGAATCTTCACAAGAATGCGACACCCGCATCGACTGCAGCCCACCACGGACACCCAAGCTCGGCGATGCATCTCTTGCCTCCGCTTGCGGGTGTCGTTCGCAGCTGTGATGCAGCACAGTCACACGAAACAATCCCACGACCCGATAAGCAGTCAGCCACACTTTGCAGCAGTCATAGCGACTTGCCCATGATTTCTTGGTTGAGAAGTGCGAGATGTTGCAGCACAGCTCCACACACTACACTGCCCTATCAAGCAGTAATACACATCGGATTGCTTCCCCCACTGCGGTGTCGCACACGGCCTTGGACACGCAGGCACAGTTTCGTGTGTGAGCAAGGTACCAGGTGTGTGAGACATATGCTAGCAGAATTCACTTCACATTTTCTGAAGCTGACAAAATGCGGTGCTTGCTGTGGAAGGTGCCCAAGTCAAGTGTGGCAGCCATGGACGGGGACAGGTCCCGAGAGGTTCTGCATTCTGCAATAGCATTGGCCTTGAACACTTGTGTATGAGACTGTATGACTGTGACAATGACCACAAAACTGTACCGCAACATGTTTGTCTGCACGTTGCATGTTTCTGTTGATTCTGACGTATGATGTATAGATGCGTGCATGAACGCACGGGTGCATGTATGCATCATACATACATACGCTTTTATGCCTGTGCTTTGGATTATGCGTTTGTGTACATGCATGTGTATAAGTCCTTTTGTATATATGTGCACTTGAAATACATGCGCACGCCGAATGACTGACTGACGGACGGAAGGACGAACGGACTGCAAGACCGCCCGACCGCACCGACCCACCAACCGACGGACCGAAGGCCCGCCCGACCGACCGCCCGACCGACCGACCGACCGATAGAACGACGGACCGACCCACCGACGGACCAACCGATTGACCGATAGCCCGCCTGACCGACCGGCCGACTGACCGACAGACCGACCGACGGGACCGACTGACTGACTGACTGACTGACTGACCGATTGACCGCCTGACCGACCGGCCGACTGACCGACTGACCGACTGGCTGACTGACCTCCTGGCTGGCTGACTAATTGAGTTTTCATCCAAGAATATTTACATCAATGTCTGTATCTATGTCTATATTGTATCTGTGTCTGTCCCTATCGATTTGCTTATCTATTTGTTAAGGTAGTTTTCTACTCTTTTTTGGTTTTGTTTCTGAGTTCAATCTTATCTAGGAACCACATGCATTATACCGAACATGCTTGCAGCAGTTTTGCAGCATGTTGTACACCCCAGGACCAGCTAACAGCGATGAACATGGAGTGGAAGGTGCTCAAGGATACGCAAGCCGCTACCCTTTCGCTTCCTGTTTGTTCTAACTCTGTATGGTCAGCAGGATGAAGCAGCAGGTTGTCTTAGGGCAAAAGGGTCAGGAATGCCCTTGGCAGAGTGTTGCAAGCAACGCATGCAGGAGCGATTCTTCGCAGGGGAGCCCGTGGACCCTGTCTTTGAAGGAATCGTGAAGGAGATCTGGGCAACTCTTCCATGAGACCGAGTTCCATTTAGTCCTCAGCGCATAGACAACTACAAGATCCTGACAGGCAGAGCATTCGCTGCTTTTGTGTTTTCTCGACCTCGCAGGACTTCGTCTCCTTCGACTTGACCCTCCAGGCAACAGCGGCGGTCATCAATCGAACATGCAATCTGCAAGTCTCATCACGAATTTTTGCCTTTCTGTTGACACAGCTTCTTGAGCAGAAGTGCAGCGTTTCAGGAAGGTTTTTGTCACAAACAACTGCACCAAGCAAGCCATTGATGTGGCTCTTTCAACCTGAGTAAAATTCAAGAGACCTCACTGTGCAAGGACATCTTCAAGAAGGTCGAAACCTTCATGAGAGGCGGGAGGTGTGGGAGTACATCGACTGACCTTGAGAGCTAGTTTTATGCAGGCTGGGTTCGTAGCCTCTAGGCTTTGCGCTCTATCGCTTGCCGCAGACCTCTCTGACAGGATTGGTCGAGAGGGCTCAGAGACGCCTGTATGAAGGGGAAAGTAGTGAACACACAGACTGAGATAAGAGAGTCCAGGGCTCTGTGCATGCCAGGACCCTGAACTGAAAAAGCAGAGGCTAAACCAAACAAACTTGCGCAAAGTATGCTGGCAGTGCTGGCGCCGAGAGACAGCCATGCACCAATCGTCCGGCACGGTGTGCCCAGTCTGTGTCAAATCATGTGCGTGCTGATTCATCGAGGCTCAGACAGCTCATTTGGCCTTTCTGGTTCTAGGTAAGTGATGTTGATGAAGAGCCTCTGAGCAGTTTGCACGAAAAAAGCATTTATTGCTTCTAGTGTGTTACCTGCAGGCATAGACAGTCTGGCAGAGGGCCTTGTGGTCCTCGCGGAGAGTGTGACCACAGGCCGTGCCGCTTAGGAAATTTAGGATTGGCAGGTGCGCACCGGCAAAACATATTGTAGGGATCTGATTCGGAGTTGTGCTTAAGCCTCTTTGGAACTTGTCTGAACCCAGGCCTGGCTTCCGTGGACGACTCGCTCATCAAAGCTGACTGCTGCAAGATGAAAGAGGTATCCAAAACTCGAGCAGCACGTGTGCGGTACAGATGCAGCGTCGTGATTGAAACTTCGACGTCAATCGAAGACGCTGGCATATGCAAATATGTTGCAATGCAGAAGATGTGCAGGCCACAAATGCCATCACACGTGCAGATGCTCCTCACAGCGCTTTGGCGAAGCTTCGAAGAGACATGGACACTGCAGTGCTCGGCTGGCTTGTCGATATGCAGACTCGTGGCTGGCAAAAATCTGTCAGAGCGTGTGATTAGTTAGTCCATGCCAAGCCCCGTTACACACATTTTGTTTGCATCCCGCATAGTGTCGAGCTAGAGATTTGCTCTTGGCTCTTCGTCGCAGGACTTCAACATCATGAACCCTTTGCGGTGTCATGCACGGGACTTGGACAAGAGGAACTCGAAGGTCATGCTTGGCTTTCGAGCTTCATGTTTCAGACCTGACCGTGACTAGAACTGTAAGTTAGGTCGTCAACAACCGCAACATGAAGACCTACTTGGACAAGCGAAGGCTTTGTGCTTACCACGGAAGTTACGGGGTTTACAATGCTCGCAGGGTCTTCTTGCCATAAGCTTTTGAAGCAGAACGGCAGAGTGGAAGAAGCATGGGCGAAGTTGGCGACCCAGATTGTGTACAAAGCGTGTGAGCAACATCAAGAGCACGCGTGGTTTCTTCTTATTTTTGAGGGGTTGCGTGAGGTTCACACCCCGTGAGGTGTGGCGATCGTTCGACTCTATAACACTCCTCGCAGCTTAAGGCTTAAGCTCCCTGTCTCCTAAAGACATGTAGGTTGCAATGACAACATGCAGGATCTGAGTGTGATGTCGAGGTAGCGAGGTTGTACATCCCGGAACGAGAAACCACTGACTACTGATTATTGTGCAGTTCACTACAACTGACAAAGCCAGGCTCAACCATCAATGAGGGAACCCAATTGTTTTTGGCCATTTTTTTTGGCCCTTCCGTGGGAAGCAAGGAAGGAAGGAAGGAAGGAATGAAGAAGGGAAGGACGGAAAAGCAAACAACCAGGGCAGACTCAAGGAAGGAAAGAAGAAACAACGCAGGGAGAACAACAAGACTATGGGTAATAATAGCATACTGATATACTACCACAATGGTCCCACACGTACTTTCGGTGAAGATGGTGAAGATGGGCAACCAAGAGGCATATCTTCATGTGGGAAATGTTGGTTTTTCCCAGGAAACACATAGAAAACGAACCAAAAACAAAGCAGTATGTTAAGCCTATGAAAATATATAAGAAATTATGTTTTTCATTGGAAAACCAAGAAAACGAATCAAAACGAAAGAATTCATAGGAACTCCTGCAAACAGTGGTACTAATCTTATGAAGCTATACAATGTTGGTTTTCCTAGGAAAAACCAAGACAACGAACCAAAGAACAACAATAAACACCAAACAAAGAGAAATGCACCCAAAACAAATTCACTCGTTTGTTTTCCTGCGTAAACGTAGAAGTAAACACAAATACAGGTCTGTGGATGTAGATATGGACATATCGAAAAATCCTGGTTTTCCACCTTAAAACTAGATAAAAGACTGGTTTTACCTGTGGGAACGTAGGCAACTCCCCCTAAACCCGAAACCCGGGAACGTAGGCAACTCCCCCCTAAACCGGAAATCCCCAGCCCCATCCCCACCCCCCAAAAAAAAAGAGGGCAACGAAAAAAAAAAGCAAAAACAATTTCCACCCCATCAATGACGGTAGAGCCACGGAATGATCCGTTCTCCAAGTAGGCGTTTTGCCTTGTCTCTTGATGCTCATGATCTCAGTGTATTGCGTGAAGTTCAAGTCATGTGGCCTGCCAGCCCCCGACCCTGCAATGAACATGAAGCGCATCGTTGCGTGTCACCAAGAAATGTAAGAGCGTGGGAATCCTTTTGTCATTTCGCTCTTGTCGACTTCAGTTGGGCAGGCGCCGGCTGCTGGAGTACAACATCGCAAAGCGAGAGCTTCTTGTCCATACAATACTATTTGACGGCTTTTCTTCTTCCGATCGAGGTTTGTGTCCGTTTTGTGTTTGTTCGGAGCTACCTTGCCAAGGATGGATGACTGTGTCAAGAAGCCGCGGCCCCAGCTCTTTGGAGGAATCGGTCAGACAGGTAGACGAGGATGTGTGCCTGTGCATGGCAGTGTCTTGTGCGCTTGTACGTTTTCGTCCTTGTCAAAGGAACTTGCACCAGACCGACCGTCGATATCTGGCGGCACAGTCGGGTTCCCGGCCCAACCAGAGGCAGCGAGGAATTCTGACAGGAAAGCTGCTCTGACATCCGGTGCTTTTCGCGTTCGTTGGTCCCAGGTCGCAGCTTGAATCGACCAAGTTGGCATTCCACGAGGTACCAAACAGATCAAGATCAGGATCGTCATACGGCAACAGTACTGCCTTTGGATGTGCAGGTGGACAGGCACATTTTCGAGTGGCTTTATATCATGGAGGAGTACAAGGTGCAATGCCGCAATGCCTCGATGACAGCACCACCACGACAGTACGACAGTAGCTCGTCCCACGACCGCTGAATCAGGGAGACATTCTGGACTCCTGCCTCCAGACCTTGAAGTGCGCATCCACCTAGTGCAATTCAAGCAGTCACCTGTGGCGGTCCAAGAAGATCGTGGAGCAGCCGAGCGCTCGACGCACTCTTTCGTACAGAGCTTCGATCGTCTGCCTTGACCTCGGCTCTGGCCCACGAAGCACAGCTCCAACGAGCGGGACAATACGACAACACGGAACCTTTGCATCGGCCCCGCGAAGACCCCAATCATGATCCGAGCAGGCACCAGAAAACCTGCGAGAGATAGTGGCAAGAAGAACGGGATTGCGAACTCGCGTTCGGGTGCACTTCCAAGCTGCCTTGATTGCTTGCCGGAAGCAAGCTGCCATGAGGTACTTGCAGTACGAGTTCTTCGCTACGTCAGCTCACTCCATCTCAGGCAAGACGAGGGGCTGCGACAGATTCCTAGAACTGCTTTGGCGGTCCATGTCGTATCCTTTTCAGGGCGTCTGTAGCAGTAGATTTGAAGGTGTTCTTCCTGCGCGAATGGAGTTTCGACCGATGGTGTGGCATCTTAGACTCCAAGCTGGTACCGAGCTGCTCTCAGGGAGTGCTGCTGAGATTGAGCTCCGAAGTGTCTTAGGTCGAGATGACTCCAGAGCATCTGGAAGCGCAGGCCATGAGTTGCTCGGGTATCTCGGGTACTTTAGTCCAGTGGAAGATTCGGAGTCGAGGACCCAAAGCCAGCGGGATGTGTGAGGGAGGGTGAACGGGCCTGAGCAGGTAGAGATGGCCATTCAAGAGGCCGAAGAAAATCCCGAGGTGGGCCACCAGGGAAGGTCCGACGCACATGTCTTCACAGTGACGGTCCGGTCCGACGGTCCGACAGGAGGATGTCGTGACAGACTTCTCTGCGCGGCTGATAGAGAAGTTGGCCAAGGAGATCCGATTGCGATGGTGCGATGGTCTGCAGCCCGTCGCAGCATTTCACGGGCGCTCGCACGCTATCGCACGCTCGCAGGATAACAAGAACAAGCCAGCCGAGGGTTTGGACTCCTGTGCAGATGCCGGGCTCCCAAGTGGCCTTGGGAGGGCCGCCCAGGAGAGTCTCAGAGCCTCCGCACGCTCCGCCTACCGACCGAGGAAGGACCCTCGGTGCCCGTTGACCCGCTGAGTCTTTCATCGCTCCTATCACAAGGATTCGAAGAAGGCATGGTGGCCTTGCGGCTTCTGCTTACCACCCGCGGTCTACGTGCTTGGAGGGCTCCAGTTTGCCGAGCAAAGATGGCCCCTGAAGCAGCCTGCAGGTCCTGCCCGGCAGGCTCTGAGGAAGTTCAAGAACGACACTCAGGCGGAACTCCACGTTTCCACTTGCAAAACATGTTCATGCAGCTGCATCAAGCTGACCAGATAAAGAATTGCAAACAGTGACAAGCTACTCAATTTTTCAGGCTGCTCTAGACTTCCTCATTGGCGGCGGAGACCATGCTGAGGCAGAAGCCGTGCAATATTGCAGCGGTTGCGCGAGTCTGCGGCTTTCCGAAGCTTTCCGCAAGCCCTGTACCCAAATCCATTCGTCAGGGCTGACCTGCCCTGCAACCGTTTGGCTCAGCATGATCGCATATGATCGAACTTTCACTACACTTGTCCCAATAAGTAGAATCCGACGGCTGGCCTGACCATCCAGTGTTCCAGCGACTGAATAGCGACTGCTGCCTAGAATCCTCAGGTACCGACGAGTAGTGTACTCTTGTCGACCAAGTCGTCAGCATCATGAACGTGCCGTCGCAGAGCCAATGATGAACAGGACATGGAGTCCAAGTTCGGATGTTTCGGTCGATGCTGTCCATGCTTCTGGTTTTCCAACTACATAACTGAAATCAGCTCTTATCTCCCGGCCGTGAGACCAAGCTTACCTCCGGCTCCTCCCATTCTGCCCGCCGAAGACGACGCCACGGTCACATCAGTCCCATCTGCTGTGTCCGGCCCAGGTCCAGAGCAGGAGCCTGACAGGAAGAGCGATCTGGAGACTTCTCCCCCGCAGCATCAGACGCGGGAGGAGACACCCTGCCCAGCAGGCAGCGAGCCGACGGCCAGCTCTGACCAGGCCGTCGTTGCCCTCGCCGTCGCAGACGAGCAGGAACCACAGGTCGCCCCACAGAGCAAGGAGCCTCAGGAGCCTCAGGAGCCCACGGATCTTGGGCCTCCACCTGCTAGCGTAGCCCAGGAATTTCCAGCACTGCCCCGCGCAGCCGCTGCTGCCGCAGCAGCCAGTGAGGCGTTGAAGCAAAGTGCGGAATCCAATTCCCAAAATCTTGCCGTGGATCCGATAGGACCCCAGAAAAGGAAGAAGGTTGTAGTCGAATCTCACGCAACACCGGGCTCTCGGCCGCGTCGACGATCTGGACATGCATCATCCGCTTCCTCTGAAATGCCGACTGTTCAGGAGACATCCATTGTGGAGATGGATGAAGAGGTGACGCGGAATTTGGAGGCTTTCTTTCTGGAAGAAGACTCGTGGCAGATGCTGCAGAATCAATTGAAGTTGGGGGAGATCAATGCAGGTTTGAGACAGAAGATTTCCAACCTCCACGTTAATCTGTTCGTGTCAGAGTTCAAGGTCAGCGTGCCGAAGCCCTATCCCGGAGTTCAATACAGGAGGTCGAAAGATCTCGAGGAACGTTATTCCCGGTATGCGGAGAATGGGAGCGTCGTTTTCGGGCAGTTGGATGCAGACCGCAAGTGGCTCCGAATATCGGGGAACATTTTCCTTCCGGTTCGTGTCGGCCAGATCCACGTCTTAGACTCGACTGACGATGTGAAAGAGTTGCACCAGCTGGACATAAAGCCTCTCCCAGATGGGAAAGATGAGATGCCTGAAGCTTGGCCACTTTGCTGCCCGTCTAACGCCAACCAAAAGGTCGCAGCAGCCCAGGCGGGGGGCTCTGCCGTGGAAAATGAGTCGAAGCCAATGAGATCTAGGCAGCACTCTCCATGAATTAATGGCCACTGCACCCGTCTCACTCCACCAGTCTCCCAACATCTTCTGCGCTGGATCAACACGTTGTGCCTTGAGAGTCTTGGGCAGGTTTTGGGTGGTTTGGCAGTTTACCCCTTGCATGAGCCGTCGTCCTGGTGTAATAGACGACGACATCAAGTCTTGCCATCCAATCTGCAGAGCCATGCATGGAGTGTGACAGCTTGGTATAGGGATTCGGCAAAGGAGGAGCCAGACGAGCAAGTTCGGATGCCAACGACAGTGCGGCGAGTACAGAGGTGACGGTCTCAGTGTGCCAGAGTGCAAATAGGCTAAACAAACTGACAGACGGACAGACGAGCCAAAGGTGATATTCTGATATTCCTCTCAAGGGGTTTTCGTACAAGCACGACATAGCACGACAGTCTTCAACCATGCTGTCGCTAGTAGCAAGTGGCAGCAAGTTTCTGAGGTTGAAAGAAAGGCGGAAAGCTCAGCAGGCTGAATGGGCCTGAACAGACCGGCGAGTGTTGTGAGCGGGTAGGCATGTCGATTTGCGGATTACCCTTAAGCCTTAGGCACTCCCAGCATTCAGTCCCCTTCCGCAGAGGATCATACGTTATCTGTCGCCAGGCTAAGCGACAAAAGGAAGAGGAGACTTCCTCGTTTCCCGTTGGACGACCAGTGTGTACATGTCGTTGAGCAGTGCAGTCACTAGTTCAGATCCCATTTCGTTTCGTACAGCAAGAAGTGCATGAAAGCGTCTGCATCGCCCGTGCAGCACTTCGACAGCAAGAGAGAGTGCCAGAATGACAATCGATCACGGCCGCAGGAGGAGAGAAAGGCCAAGGAAGAAGGCCGCAGGACGGCCCAGACTCTGCAGTTTCCACGAAATCCAGAGGCCAGAGGTATGAGCATTAGCACTGTGTTCCAGATAAAGGTGTAAGCCGCGCCGAGTCTGGATACAGGTACCAGGTCGTAGGAGCAGGCGAGTGATGGTTGCGAGACGGATGCCAAGGTGATCCAAGGTGGTTGCTAGACAGACGGGCTGCTACACTGTGTCCCGTTTTTACTTAGTCGAGGCAGGGACAAGACAACACTCATCTAGCAGGACGGACAGACAAGAAGAGTCCAAGCCATCGACTCCGCCGAAGAAAGAGTGATGCTGGCATGGGTTAGATTCTTGTCATGTTTTTACAGGGGTTGCCATTGAGGATGCTCCTGGCAGGCCACCGAAGCCTGAGCCGCAAGCTGTAGCCGCTAGCTTACTTACCATGGATGCACCACATTCAGAAAGGGCAGCGCCTCAATCAAAGATGAACATAACATGCCGGAGCTGCAAGAGCCACCTGCCTTGCAAGTGAGGCAAAAGGTAGCAGGTAGCAGTGAACGTGCCTCCATGTGGTGTCAGTCCTAACTCTGTGAGTTGTCCGATTGGCTGCTCAGGATCTTTTAGACTTCAACAATGCTGAAGAGCGCAAGGCCTCTCTCATGTCACATGTCACGTGCTTGTTCCATCGGTGACGTTTTCTTAGAGGCAGTTTGCAACTCTCAGTCTGCGATTGGCGGTTCTGAAGCGAGTCCACGACTGGCAAAAGGACGTGTATTTGCTTTAGTGACTTTTGTGTTTTGTTTTGTTGTTTTTGGGTTTTCTATGCGGCTTTGGTTTCGTTTTGCAGTTCTGCCTTCTGTTTTTCTTGCTGTTCGCTTTGTGCTTGTTTTGGTGTTGCTTTTCTGATCCTCCGTGTAGGTCCTTGCAGGCATTGCTATGCGACGCTCTACCCCAAAACCAAAACCCTTGCTATTCTGATCGTTCAGCTCCGCGCTTTCCAGATTTCCGTATCTTCCGCGCCTTGCACGCGTTGTGCGCTTTCCGTGCTTTCCACGTTTTCCGTGCCTTCCATGTTTTCCGCGTTTCGCACATTGTCAAGGAGAATGTGCCCCAGTTGGAGCTGCTCTTGGAAACAGACACAAAAACATCCACCAACAATGACACAAAATCAAATCTCGCACCGTGGAAGATGTGGCAGAATTCAAGGAGGTCACAATGATGAGCAGCGAGTGAATCGGGGGGAAATCGACAAAGCGCAGCAGGAAAGCCTGAGAAAAAAAGGCTGAATGGGAGAAGAACAACGGGTGAGTACACCTGCAAAAGTCAAATGACACACCTGCAGCCGTGCAACTACATGCCGGAGGTGCTTGTTGACATTACCTGCAGGCCACCGGGCGAGGAGCGTCGTCCGGGGGTGCCTCCGATCTACTTGACCTGGACTTGTCCTTGGAAATGCGGTGGTTACGGTGCAAACCGATCCGTGTGCATGCTAGAATGTAGCGCTCATGCATGCTGCCCTTCACCCCTTCTGCTAAGGACCTTGCGGGTTCGCCAGCGGCTCCCAAGGGAGGAGGCAGTTGTTGAATGAAGTGAATGAGCTGTTTATGAATGTAGCCACCGGGAGGCAATGACTTGTTGGACCTGGCTGGTCCTCGTCTAAGCAGAGCGTGAGCATTTCAACTAATATGTCCTGTAGCGGCACGAAGGGCTCCCGCGTCCTCGCCTTCGGCAGACCTGACATGTTGAGCTAGTCCAGGCTTTTATCGAAAGACTCCTACATTGGGGTCTGAACCCATGGGGAAGGCATTCCGGCGTGGCATTCGCACCGTCGGTGCACTTGGCGCAGTAGTTTCGCATCTCGTGATGGTATGGTGTTGGCGTCCAGGATGCTGGCATCCAGGATGGGTTTCGGGGACTGTTGTGTGCTTGCGCTAGAACCGTGCCGCTGTTTGTGTACAAGACTGTGCTGGTCTACAGAGGACAGTATGCCGCCATTGCAGTCAGACTTCTCGAAATTGTTGGCTCTAGGCCTGGATGAGCCTCCTCCACCCACCGATTTCTCGAAACAGGCCGGGCAGAGGGGGTTCAATTGAAATCTCGGCTATTTCGAGCTGTCGTGGGGCATGGTAGGACAGACTCATAGTGCTTCGTGCATCGAACTGCCCCGCTTGGCCCGGAGCTATTGCTTTTGCATGATTAGGATGACCGAATAGCAGTCGGATCACATGTTCATTGCAAGCAAGCACCGTCGTACGCACAGCTGTGGCTGTGCGACTGAGCGCCGTGAAGTTGCTCGGGTTCTGTGGCTGTATGCCAGATCGAAACCGTTCCTCTTCCGGAGCAAATCACCCTGGACTTGTCGAAGCTTGGCTCTCGGCCTGTGGCGGTGCACTGTACTCATGATTCACAACGGGAGTGAGACAGCGTGGTAGGACAAAGTAGCATGTGGCTCTGCTTTTGAGCCAGTTTTGGGTGTCTTGAGCGTCAGCTTCACCGATAGGTTCAGGTGTGCGCTCCTTGAGCTGTGTCAAACGCCGAGGTGTGAGAAAGGCCCTCTGGGACCACCTTCTCAGTCAAGCGGCGGCTATTTGGGTGACCTTGGTAGCCTGTGATGACGATCGCTCTTGGCCTCTTGGCCTTTGGAGGTGTTTGTTTTCTCTCCCCTCAGTGCAGTCGCATTGCTTGCATCTGGAGCACTGCAGCGCAGAAGTAGGTTTAGGCTTACATCACAGCTGGTTACAGTCTGAGAGGCGTAGCTTTGACGTGCAACTGCTCTGATTCCTCACCAAAGCGATTCACGCAAAAGCGTTGATATTCGTCGTTTTTGCAACTTGCAAATGGATGCCTGACCCCATCGCATGCATCTGCATGCCTGGCGGAGCCAGCCTAGATTTGTAAATTTCGACAGCAGAGCACATGCCGTTGTGAAAAATCGACAGATGAAGCGCAGCCTTGATCTTGACCATCTCCATCTCTTTGGATATAAATGGACAAGAGAGATACTGGTACCCTGTCGCCGGATAGGATCGTTCTGCAAATAGCCTCCAAGACATCTTCCAGGCTGTGTTTTGAACGATCGTGAAGATGCTTCGGACAGGAAGTGCACTCTTTTTTGTCAGCTTGTGTCAATGAGAATTCCAACGGCCTCTGGCATCGATAATGCAGTATGAGCTGTCTCAAGCACGTCAGTGGCATAGCGGCATGCTTTAGACACCTTGCAGAGATCCTTAGACCCTCTTCAGTCAAAAGATTTGCTTACATCGTCCGTCTTCGGAAGTCTGTTCGCCAGAAAGCACAGCAGGGACTGCAAGGATGTTTATCCACAGGGGTGGCGCTGTGTCCTGGGTAGTACATGCTTCATGAGCCAGACCCAGTCCGTAAAGCAGCCGCAAGCTAAGCTTCAGCACGGGGAGGATTGCAGGGGATGGTGCCTTGCTGCCTCGACTTGAGGCCAAAAGATGCCATGCCCAAAGATGAGGAGGAGGACGACGATGAGGAGGCCGGCACTGCACCTCTGGAGATAAGCTTGAGATCTGCTAGATGTGTGCCTGAAGCTGCAAAAACTTGGCCAGAGATGGAATGAATTTGATGTCTCCCATAGCTGCCATAGCTTCTCATTCTTCTACTGGTAAGGAGAACTTGGCGCCTGAAGACGGTGCCGGTGCAGGACCAAGGCTTTACTTCCAACGGCAGCACGACTTTTGCACGCCACTGCATGTGGATTTTCGGCTTCGACAGAGCATTCGTGCTGGCTTGCTTGGTGGTGTTCGGATGAAACTTACTGACGAGTGGAGCCTGTCTCTCTGTGTTCGTCGTATCACTCCGAGGCGACGCAAAGCAGAAGAAGTCGGGATTCTCAGCTTTGCATCCGGCTCGGCCTGGGAACAAGACATTTGAGTCTCCATAGCGATACGCTTTGTCTCGTGATGTTGCTAGGCGCCTGAATCCGAGTTAGCGTGCCTTGGTCAGGGGTGTCCCACTGCAGGAAGCCCCGAAAGAAGAAAAAGAAGAAAAGCAAGCCCCAGGACCTCTGACTCTGGCTTTTGGCGAGGTTGGAATTACCGCGGCATTTAGTCTAGTCTAATAGCCAGCGATGGGATGGTGCATTGCTGGGAAGGTAACCCTGTGCCGCTAAAAGCAGCACTAAGTCACTAAGCTTCAAAGTTCAGGGGTTCCCGGGTGTGTGGCTTCACGCCACGCGTGGAGGACACGCCAATACTTACAGATACTTGTTGAAGGGGTCTTGCCTCACGGCAATGCCGATGATTGGGAGACTTCAAGGCCCTCGGATCTGCCCTTGGCCTGCGGCAAGGTGGCAGTGAAGGGAGCGAGGTCTCCTAGCCCCGACGAGCCTCGACGAGAAGGGCGGAGCTGAGAATCTGGCAGCACGGTGATGCCAACGAAGTCCAGCAATCAAAGGCAACTTGAAGCCGTTGTTCAGGGATGTCGGACAAGTCCCACAACGCCACCAAGCCAAGGTTGCGAAAACCTTGTCCACGGTCAACGGACGTGGCTCAGCACGAGGGCCTTATCACGCCATGCACTTCCTTGCCGGCTATGGCCTGTACATCAATGTGTCCACAGATCGTTTCGTCAGCCGCGTCCTCGACCAGCTCAACAAATCAGGTGCCCATCCCCTCCACGGCCCGTATGAGCCCATACGTTTCCTCACTGCTGCCCGCTTTTGTCGCGTCAGCTCACTCGCCAACTCCGTGCGTGAAATCCTCCAGCCCCTAGCCCGTCGGTCCGTCCCGACGCAGCACTGGCCGGATTTAGAACACTGGGAAGGACATGTTCCGCCGGACGCCCCCGCGTCCCTGCAGGCTTGTGCACAAGCAGTAGCCGCAGCGCTGCAGCAGGCAAACTCAGACTGGCAAACGGAATGCTCTTGGTACCAAGTCCCGTCCACTCCCTCACCGAAAGAGGACTGGGACTACTCCGCCTGGCAGGATCCATGGTCCAGTCATTGCGACTCGCGGGCAAACCATCTCTTAACCTTGATAGCATCGCCAGTCTGCTCAGCTGACTTTGGCCTGTTTGGTGACGGCGGCTTCAACTCGTCGCACGGTGCTACGTTTTGCTGCCAAGCCCGTGGCTTCGGACCCCCAGGACACTACTGGGCCTCCGCGGCTTGGGCTTCTCAAAAACTGCTCGGCCGGTTGCCACGGCGGTATGGCTGGGAGAATTCGTCTGTCCACGCCGCAGAATTGCAGACCCTCACCTGCTCCTTACGCTTCCGCAGGCCAAATGCTTGGCAGCTCCTCGTTTTTGACCGCAGCTCCCTCTTCAACGTGATGCACACGGCCTTGGCCGGCTCCCTGCACCACATACAGGCCTCAACCTGCATTCCGCAGCTCTCCATCATCCGCAAAGCACTCCTCCACCTTCGCTCAGCATGGGCTTCAGCACCGAAGCCGTCGTGGAAGCTGCATCAAGAGACCTATCCCAGTCATTGGGAGACGAAACTAGTTGACCAAACCTCCCACAAAACGGTCACTTTATCTCGGATCGCATACGAGTCCGATGGAGTCGTGGGCCTAGACATCAAGAGCCACCAGACTGACACAACATCCCCCTTTCTTGTGCTCGTACACGGAAACGAAGTGCAAGATAAGGGCCGCCTGGAAGCCCGGTCCCTCCTCCCCGCAGACGTTCGTGTGCCCACCGCAGGTTTGTTCGCTTGGGTCTCTGATGACGGTCGCATGGTCACTGGCCCAATCCGCTCGCACATTAGGACTAAGCTTCGTACATCTTCCAAACAAGCCTGGTGTTCTAGGGCCGTTCAGGGACACGTTCCCCGCCTGGCCGATGAGATTTTCCTTCCCACACTAGACCCCGCCCTATGTGTACAATGTGTGTTCCCCTCGCACCGGTGGGGTAAGTGGCTGTTGTCATCGGACCAGCTGCCTCTTGATTTGTCTGCCATGGCTTATCGCTGTCAGAGGGCCATCGGGGGCAGCTGGACCGAACGCCTCCACTCGCATGCTGATGAAGCATCTTTGGCTGCGGCGTGGAGCGTCCGTGAACGGTGGAGTTCCACCAGAACTTGCCCTCTCTGCCGGGGAGGTCCTGGCACACCACGACATGTCGTCATGTCATGCCCAGCCATGACACCTTTAGTCGACATATTGCGCGATGACCTGGAATTCCAGCTCCGGCAGTATGCCACAGTTCAGGAGCATTCCGGGCATTGCGTTGGCGAGAGTCCCTAAACCGCACAAATCCCGCCCTTGTTCCAGGCCCCTGCTCGCTTGAGCAGATACAGCGTTGGCCCATCCTCTCTTCATGGCGGTGGCTTGTAGCCATTCCCACCAGAGAGGCCTCGTTATCGGTCGACATCAACGGGAGCAGCTCCACCGCTACAGAGCGGGAGCGGGGCTCAGACCTTGCTTACCGGGCCGTGCTACCAAAATGGCTGGGAGCTTTCCTCTGCAGGCTCACGCCTGACGACCTCCAAACCCTCATAGACACGGAAGCTGAGCTGCACGCCACTCTCCGGCAAAGCGCTGTCCTCCAGAGTGAGCTCAAACTCCTTGCCAAACATCGCCAGCGCGCACTCCCAGCCACCAAGCTTGCACAGTGCCTGTTGCTGGGCCTGCGACGCATCAGGCAGGAGTACCAAAGCAGGCTGTCTGCATGGCTGGCACTCTGCCGCAATACACTTCCGCTGCAGTCTGAAGAACCTGCTCCAGTACCTCGCCGCTCTGCCCTGGACACATGGTTGGCAAGCCCCACTGGTGCGAGGTTTTTGAGGGAAACTCGGTGGGCCTTGCTCCCCCCGTCCGCAGCGGTCAGCAGATTCAAAGCCTGCGGCCCAACTGGCCGTACCTCTGACGCTCAACTCACCAGCCTGCTGCATGCGCATAGTGTGCCTCTTCTGGTGGAACAAGTCCCGTATTGGGGTACCGACTATCCGTCCTGGCAAGACGTCCTTGCCTGCTCAGCCACTCGTTGCCAATGCCCGCACTTAGGGGCTGTCATCCGCGTTGCAGCCTGCTGGACCTGTGGCGGTATTGACTGGCCCACGCAGGAAAACGGTCCTCGCTCACAATGCCCGTGGTGCGTGGCCTGCAACGTCAGCCTCCACGGGCGCGGCCAATGTCGCTGGAACATGGGAGCGCACCCAATCTACAGCAGAGATACTGTCTCTGCACCTGACTTGTGTCCCGACTGCTGGACAACATATGCCCAGAGCCTGTCTGCGTGTCCGAGGCGCCGCCGTGCGCCCCCCCTTCCTGGTGACCTGCTCAACCACATGCGCGCTCTGACAGAAAGCTGCCTTCCAGCCGCGGGCTCCGCGTCTACTCTGGTCCCAGAGCTACGCCTGCGTCGCGTGCGCAAGTGGCTCCAGTCTCACATTCGTGCCCATGGACGGTGCAGCATGGATGCCCTCCTACAGGCGCTTTTGCACCGGGTGCAGGCTGCCGATGCAAGCTGCGCTCGCGCAGTGCTAGGCCAGGCATCCAGAGCCTTGTGTGTAGAAGGCCGCGCCTTCTATCAGGACGGAATCTTGTGCCCCATTCCACGCTAAAAGAGGCCGTGCTATGCATTGTGATGTAGGCCATGTCTTCTTGCGCTCATCACGCCCAGCAAGTACCGCATTTAATCAGTATCCGGATGCTTGGCTGCATATGTTTTCATCCCCTCTTGAACCTTTCGTGGAGAGGGCCCATGACGTCTTCGGAGGCTACCCGGAGATACGGAGGGGGAAGAGTGAGGAGACCGCGGTAACTACCGTGGGTCGGCCCCTACCTACCTACCTACCTACCTACCGAAAACCTTGTCGCTAAGCGTGATTGGCAGAACGACAGCCTGCTTTCATAGGCAGCGTTGCGCAATTTTCAATTTCCGGGAGTTTAAGAACCCTGGTTGAAATGTTTAATGGATCGACGGTTACGACCCCTTCCAGCATCACTGATGTTCAGATCGAACTGTAGCATGATGGTTTCAAGCCTGATGTCAAGATATGCTCCTCGAGACTTAAACACAGTTGAAACCAGCGTATATGCCTTTTCGTTGAAGCAGGACGGCGACGAAGTGTTCGAGGACATCTGTGCAGATCCCCGGAACGGATTGTACTGGCCAGCCCCAGAGGCAGGCAAGTCGTCATTGTGTCCGCGATAGTGTGAATTGTGGCTTCTGGGAGGCCGTTCCAGTGGGTGATAGCCCTCCAGGGAAGGACGAGGACCGCCTGTCCAACTAGACTGTCATTTTGTTGCAGGGATGACTTGGCTGCAACCAATTCTAGAGTTGCACTCCCTTTTCAACGTATGCCGGACCCCGAAGCTTCATGGCCTCGTCGAGTTTCATGTCTTTTCCCTTGAGGAGTGGATCGACATCACGACGCTGTGCGACATGGCAGTGCGAGCCTCGAGCGTGCCACGTGCTCACCACGGCCTTCCTGTCGAAGCTGTCTCGTTTGCCCGCTGTCCATTTCCAGAGATCGGTGTGACTGTGACAAGTCTTCTGAAAACCGTGTGGCTTGCAGGTCAACGGAATGAATGTTGGCGAGATGGTGGTGACTTGCTTGCACGTGAATCGAAACTTGAGTCAGGAGCTTTAACAGCGAAGATAAGTTTATCGCAGGTGATGAACGAAGCTAACCTTCGGTTTCTGAAATTTGTTCACCGGGTGCCACCTTCAAGTCAATTTTTGGTAAGAAGCTGAACTTATGAATGTGCTGCGGGACTTGTAACTACAAACAAACTTGATCCGGACACATCGTCCTCTCGCATCAAGGAGAGCTCCACCTTCCGCCTCTACGACGCTATGTCTGCCATCGCCTTCCCAGCTTGTTGATATTCATC
The DNA here is from genome assembly GCA_905221615.1 of Symbiodinium sp. CCMP2592. Classification (NCBI taxonomy): domain Eukaryota; class Dinophyceae; order Suessiales; family Symbiodiniaceae; genus Symbiodinium; species Symbiodinium sp. CCMP2592. Next base: position 161,518 of record CAJNDT010006051.1, read on the forward strand.
CGGAGCTGGCCTGGAAAGGCGTATTCTAAATTTCTAGTCCCACTCTGAAGCGCAGCCCGGCCCAGTAAAGTTAAGGACTGCCTTGCTTGTATCAGCTTGCTAAGCCATGCTAAGCTGGTTCAGGAGGAGCGACCTTCGGTGCGAGCTTGCAGCAAGATTCGAGCTAACGACGGTCGAGCCTCTCTCTCTGTGCAGCATCTCTCGCCAGGAGATCATGGATCCGAAGATGGATACCGGCTTCCGAAGCAACGAGGAGCCATGGCACCGACGGGTAAGGGATGGGGCCATGATCTGAGTCAGGGCCCACTTTTGCAACTACAGCTGTCGTGAAGGACATGAGCTTGGAGAAAGCACTCGCTTCCGGCCTCGTTGGCAAGGTATTGGAAGAGAAGGTGCAGTAGCAGAGCCATTCTGGACGTGGCTGCCGTTCCATATCCGTATCATCCGCATGCGGGAGACGCACCGATATGAATGTAAGTGATCGGTCATCATATAATAGTGATAGGAATAATAGTAGTAGTAATAATAATAATAGGATAATGTAAGTGATCGGTCATGGGATTGTCGACATCGATATCCCCATCTTTGGCCCTAGCGACGGTTGACTGCAACTTGAGGGCAGTTGCTTCACGTCCAGGTGCTGGCTGGCGTCATTGACCACTTGCTGATGTGCGCCGTCTTCCTGCTCTCAGACATGAGAAGGGAAGGATGACTTGGAAGGCTTTCTCTTTCTTTCCTGCCTCTTCTCATCAATCACTTCCAGCCTCTCCGAACACACTTGGCCTCGCAGAGGTACTACTTGCTCTGGCTGGATGGGCACACCATTATTCAGACATGCTTCTCATGCCTTTACTTGCAGGACGGCCCGGTCAAATCATTCTGCAGACGGCATGAGCTTTGCCAAGTTTAAACCCTGGATGGTTGCAGAACGTGTTGTGAGCATGCCTTCAAATGCCGGCTTCAGCACGTCATTCTTCCGGATGGTGTCTTGATCTTCCCATATCGGAAAATTTCGATCCATGGCGTCCTTCATCAGGACCCAAAGCGGCTCCTGGCCCCCTTGCCGGAACTTGCATCCTTCGTGGATGTGGGAAGCCCGGCTCGAGAGTGGAAGGCGCTTTGCAGAGCTTGAGCTTCGCCACTTCGCCTGGTTTGAGGCACTCCTGATCGTGTGCCAACATGCGCAGAATGCGGTGACGGCCGCCGGGGTTTTTGACGACGAGGACCCAGTTGCAGCAAGCTGCTTATGCGCACTTCTGACGGGCCAGACCTGTCGGCTTGGAATCTGGTGGATGTTAGAGAAGCTAGTTGATTAGAGTGGTTGATAGTGCAGCAACGAGAAGGGCTTCCCCCATGAGCAGCGGAATTCTTGAGGATGAGGTCGAACGACCGACAAATTCTTCAAGTCGACTACAGATAGGGCGGAAAAGTTAAGAGTGGGCAAAAGCGGGAGGGTCCCCAACAAGGAAAAGGACAATCCACAAAAAAGTCTATAACGACTGGAGTTCCCCAAGTTACTTTTTCCCTCCAGGCGCTCGTCGTTCTGACTGTTGTCATATCACCCAGTGGCAGAGTCACTGGAAGTCAGTGTCTTACCGTAAGCACAGAAGCATGAATCTGACAGGACTTCGTCCCTACGATGTTTGGAGTTGACCTGCAGGCCACTTGGTTCCACGAGTCGTCAAGGAAGCTCTTTTCTGATTGTTGTGGCCTCTTAGAGGATGCTTCCACCTCACCCTAATCCCGAAACAGCTGATGCGCTGGTGCGGCTCGAAAGTAGTTCCTGCGCCGCAAGCCTCGCCTGCTTGGAGGCCTGCGTCTTCAGCAGTGACCCGCAGAAGGCTCGTCTTCGACGAAGCACAGTCAAAACCACAACAAGAACTTGGTAACAGCGACAGGGGTTTAGGGAACAGTAATACAGAGTTTAGGGAGGTAAGTAGGAGGGAACAGGTACCGTCTTCGACACTTGGCCAAGCTTCATGCGACCTTTGGCTTCTGTCAGGTCTCCAGCCGTCTGCGCAAAGAGTGCGACAGGTTCGTGTCCTTGAGCCACGAAACGGGCAGCTTGTTGCTTTCATCATGGCATCTTAACGCGACACGTGGATTGCCGGGGCAGACCGTACTGGTGAGTTGCCCAAGCACTTCCTTTTGGTTTTTGTATTCGTTTGCCCTTCCAGGCTACGCGCCGAAAAAGGCGACCTGGTGGTATCGGCCCAAGTGCTACAAGCCATTGTCCGGTCCAGAGATGAGTCTCAGCATGTGAGCGGTCAACCCGCATCGCAGCACTTCTAAAGCTTGGACATTGATGGTGTCATGTTTGTGCCGCATCAGTGCCACTGCGCGAAGGCTTGCCGTTTAGAGTTCATGGAGCAATATATGTTGGCAGTGGCCTGGATCTCGGCAGCTTCAGATGTTGCAACCTGTGGAGCTTGTCTCATCATCCAGTGTGGCGCAGTGCACACTTTCGACAAGCTTCACGTTCTTTGCACAGTCCTGCTCGGACTCGAGTTGTGCAATCCAAACTTCGGCGCTCCGGCACTTGATCAACCTTGCTCCGGACACAGTGCTGTACGCTGCACATCGTCTTGCGGGCTCCGCTCCATCTTCATTTCCCTCTTCTTCAGCTCGAGTGCGCAGTTTCGAGATCCAGCTCGTAGCTGAGGTCAGCTTGACTGGCCCGAGCAAAGGTGAAGCCGCGACGGCTTGTGGCCAAGTTAGGAACCATGCGTGTTTCGTGTTCACGCGGTTCGCGCAGACCTTTCAGACTGGTAGTGCCTAGTAGTTTCGTTCTGTCACATTGCGGCAAAGGCTCACCTGGTCAAGTCTTTGCAGCTATTGCAGAGGCAGTGCTGCGCATGATTTCAGCACAGTCTGACAGTCAGTATGAACTAAGTAACTAACGACTATAAGTATAATAGATGTGTTCAACCTTGCATGAGCTGCGTGGATGGATTACAAGATAAGCTTGTGGGTTGCAAGCGAGCTTGAACATAAGGTATAAAGGCATCATCTGAGTCTGCCAGGATGGAAGCCAATGCGGAGCCCCCGAGTGATGACGTTCTCCAGAGGTTCGACGCATCCACCAACAGGTGCTCGTGGGCGGAAGTGTGCGGGTTCGAGCGAAAGATCAACGACCGCTGACCTGCGATGATCTTATGATGTGCTCGGCCAGGAAGTTGCTTGTACCTGGTCCGCCACGTACCGTGGAGCCCATCAAGGACACGTGCATGTTGTCGTTTTGCGTGTCATGCTTCAGCTCAGTGATCAGGTGTGTAGGGATTCATAAAGGGCGAATTCTCAGACGTGCCAGACAACCTGTGTGCTGCCGTACGAAGACCATGGACAAAAGCAATGAGACGGCTGTTCAGTTGGATGAAGTCATGGCATGCTTGCGAGTGGAGCCTCCGTGTGCTGAACGAGGTATAATTCACTCGGCTACAGGTTACGCTTGCGTCCCTTCGTTTCTTCCAACCGTCAATGCACGTGGACAAGTTATTTTACTCGGGCCGGCATCACCCGTACTCGGATGCCGGGATCCGCCTACGGTCGTGTACTTTCGAGTGATTCGGTCGAACCCGCGTGCATGACTTTGGTCGATGAAGACCGGCAGTCTCTTCGGAAGGGTACGCTGGGCGTTTCGATGCATCGCAGTGTTCGGAATCGGCCACAGAGCTCGAGTGGCATCTCCAGAGCGTCTCGGTGTGTAAGGGATATCCGGTGCTCCAGTTCTTTATGCGTTCAGAGGCTTTCGTCGATTCATGTCCCTTCTTCCAGCCGGTCGAGACTCCAATGCAGGATCCCAAAGTTGCTTTCAAGATGTGGACTTGCCACGCTGGGGCCCTACAGGTAGCAACATGGCGGAGGACGTGCTAGTTTCATCGTTTGAGTCCCTTTGCTGATGCATGCGGGCCAGCGTGTAGGATCAGCAGTAGGCCAAAGACTGGCAGTTCCCTTCTTTGCGGTCGAGGTGCAAGAGCTGACTGCTTGCACTTCACTCTTAGACAGGCCCCCGGAACTGCCCAGTGCCGATGACGAGTAGCTTGATAAACTCACGACTCGAGGTCTGTGATAGATCACGGTTATGGTGATGATTATGATCATCATCACCATCGTCATCATCATCATCATCATAGTCATGTGGCGAGGTGGCAGTAACGATGCTGGTGTTCGTGTTAGTGGTGGATGGGATAAAAGCCGGAAGTTTCGCAAGAGATACACAAGTAGCTCAACAACTTGTTGTCACATGCAGGCCGTCTTTGCCATAGCTCGTAGTCGCAGTCACACTCCCAGACCTTCAAGCAGACAAGCAAAGTTGCTCTCCTTCAATGCCGTGCCATGGCAGAACAGACATGAGATTTGCGCCCCTTGCTAGCCCCTCGTGTGAAAGTTTTGATTTCGCACCACGAGCATACATGTAGCACGCAGCATTTCAGTTGGCAACTGTGCACAGCAAGCATGTCCTGCTCGTCATGAGTATGTGGGTATAAACAGATACATACGACATGTGAGATATCTGCATACAGATCCTGGCTGCCTGGCTGCCTGCCTGCCTGACTGCCCGCCGGTCTGTCCGTCCGTTTGGTCTGTCTTTCGAACTCCCACTCTCTGCCTCTTTCCTATTTGAGGATGCGGTCTGAGACATTTTGGAGATATGAGATCTGAAGATGTTTAGTCCCTGTGCTTGGCATCCATGGCAACTTTGCGGACTCGCTTGTGCGGATAATGTTGACTCGACTGAGCGTCAAGGTGACGACAGTGCGGATCAGCACAGGGGTCGGGATGAACACAGCGATGCCACGACCAATCATAGAAGCTGTCGCCAGGTCGTTGAATCAGCTGCTACAAGGTGTGGTCGTGCACAAGGCATTCGCCACTTGCTTTGCGGAAGTTTGCGTGTTTGAAACACCTCTTTTCGTCTTGGCAGTGAGCACAGTTTGCTTGATCGCCACACCACGGCTCTGAGGACGAATCGCCGAATGTGCTTGTCCGCTCTATAGCCCAGCTGACCGTCGCGGCTCCCGGCTTCGTTCGAAGGCAGCACCCTTTCTCGAGCAGCAGCTTTCTGGTGTTGCCTTGACTATGTCTGCGATGCAGCGTGCAGGTTGCTTCTGGAGTCCCTAGAGACGCACCTGTTTCCGCCAGAGGTGCCTGCCTCGATATCTAGTTGGCAACATCTGAGCCGTCGGCAAAAAGCGACACAAAAACTCGGGATCAGCTTGAAGTTCTCTACATAGCGCCAGAAGGGGCATGCAAGCTCTCCCTTTGCCCGAGGGGTAGTGCCAGCACGCCGAACCCAACTTCACCTTTCATGAACTTTATCAACCAGTTTCTCAGTTCCCTGTTGCAGTTGACCTCGCTTTGCCCAGGCTCTGCAGCACTGCAAGCGACTGGCAGATCCGTTCATCAATCGTTGCGAGCGCACCTTCCAGGATTTTGGTGTGAAATCGCATTCGGGTGACTCAGCACCTTAGCTCGAAGCGGACGAGACTGCACCAAGTATGACACCGCTATTTAGAGACAGGCTGTCTCTTGCTTTGTGTTTCGTTCGCGGTGTTTGGCTCAGCATCAAAAAGCAGATCCCAAGCCACAAGCTCAGTCATGGCGGGCGTGCAGACAGTTCGGCTGGCGCCTGCCTTTATGGGCGAGCAGGCAACCTATGGCCCCAGCTACCACGGCGGCCTCGCACCACCACCAGAGTGGTGGCTGCAGTTTGTCCACGTTTTCACTCCATGCCAGCTGGCACAGCTGCAGCAGAGTTACAACAATACTTGGGCTCAACCCTGCCACTGGCCAACGCACCAGTTCACATATCCTGTCAACCCCACTCCGAATCACGAGACACCCGGACCCACAGCACTCACACAACAACCGCCTTTTTGCCCGGCCCCGCTGCCACTTCACATCCACCAGCACCACCAGCCTTTCCCGCAAGCGCCCCCGGCTTATGCACAGCCATCCCCAATCCAGCGCCCAGTCGCCACTCCAACACAAGCATGCGCCCGCAATCCAATCCCACCATCGACATCGACTCCTGCGAAACCTTCGTGGGCAGACTTGTCGGAGGAGTTCGCTCCAGCCAACCAGGTGAACGAATTGCCCACTTTGCTTCCCAAGCCTAACAAGGGCAAGGGGAAGGGCAAGAGCAAGGCAAACAGTAAGATAAAGGGCAGTGGCAAGGGCAATAAGCATCGCAACGGCTTGAAGAATTCCTGGAGCTACTACGACTACTACGAGTCGTACTGGTACTGAGGGGCGGGGCAGCAAATACTTCGCAAATTGTGTCACATGCACGGCTTCTGCGCATGACTAAGTCAGTGCTGCTGCCGCTGCTCCTGAAGGATGCTGTGCTGTCAAAGATGTCCTGTAGCGGATTCAGTTCGTCTACCAACCGACATGCTGTTGTAGACGAGAGGTGTGGGGTGACAAAGCCTCCCCCAAACGGATTTCTCGATCGACGGACGACCTGCTATTTGCTTAGAACAGCAGACATTTGCATTCTAGGGCAGGCTGACCTTACCTTTTGCTATTGTATGCAGTTCCCACAGAGAGAGGCGGACGACAGATGCTAGAATCAACTTTATTCGTTTGCGGTGTTTGGCTCAGCGTCGAAAAGCAGATCCCAAGCCACAAGCTCAATCATGGCGGGCGTGCAGACAGTTCGGCTGGCGCCTGCCTTTATGGGCGAGCAGGCAACCTATGGCCCCAGCTACCACGGCGGCCTCGCACCACCACCAGAGTGGTGGCTGCAGTTTGTCCACGTTTTCACTCCATGCCAGCTGGCACAGCTGCAGCAGAGTTACAACAATACTTGGGCTCAACCCTGCCACTGGCCAACGCACCAGTTCACATATCCTGTCAACCCCACTCCGTATCACTTTACACCCGGACCCACAGCATTCACACAACAACCGCCTTTTTGCCCGGCCCCGCTGCCACTTCACATCCACCAGCACCACCAGCCTTTCCCGCAAGCGCCCCCGGCTTATGCACAGCCATCCCCAATCCAGCGCCCAGTCGCCACTCCAACACAAGCATGCGCCCGCAATCCAATCCCACCATCGACATCGACTCCTGCGAAACCTTCGTGGGCAGACTTGTCGGAGGAGTTCGCTCCAGCCAACCAGGTGAACGAATTGCCCACTTTGCTTCCCAAGCCTAACAAGGGCAAGGGGAAGGGCAAGAGCAAGGCAAACAGTAAGATAAAGGGCAGTGGCAAGGGCAATAAGCATCGCAACGGCTTGAAGAATTCCTGGAGCTACTACGACTACTACGAGTCGTACTGGTACTGAGGGACGGGGCAGCAAATACTTCACAAATTGTGTCACATGCACGGCTTCTGCGCATGACTAAGTCAGTGCTGCTGCCGCTGCTCCTGAAGGATGCTGTGCTGTCAAAGGTGTCCTGTAGCGGATTAGTTCGTCTACCAACCGACCTGCTGTTGTAGACGAGAGGTGTGGGGTGACAAAGCCTCCCCCAAACGGATTTCTCGATCGACGGACGACCTGCTATTTGCTTAGAACGGCAGACATTTGCATTCTAGAGCAGGTTGACCTTACCTTTTGCTATTGTATGCAGTTGCCACAGAGAGAGGCGGACGACAGATGCTAGAATCAACTTTAGCTGTCTGCCAGGTCCATGTTCTTGCATCTCATGAAGCTCGCTCACTTGAACACCACCCGACGCTTCAGACGGTTGGCACATGTGTCGGTCTCAGCTTGCTTGTGTGCATGAAGCTGGCTTTGCATGCTTCCGTTACGTGTAGCAGGGGACAAGTTCGAGAATGCGGAACGGTATTGGCATCCCCCAACAACACGACGAGTCCGACGAGCTTTGTAGCTCCGAACCCTGGACTGCCGGACATGGTAGATCCTGCAGTACTGAGTGCGACCCGCATAATATAACCAGCTTGACATCCCGACACATGCGCAACTCTCTCGTCAAGCTTCTTTCGCAGGTGCTATCTCGTTTCACAAGCTTGCGCACGGCTAGGTGTTTCCGGACTTCAACGAACTTCAGCATGAGGCACTCGGCGGATGGCAGTACTCGCTGCAGTTCCGACATTTATGCTTTCTGCTGGTTTAAGTCTTAGCCATAATCGCAGTAGCCACCAGGTTGAGATTGTGACATTGCGGCGCTTGGAAGTCATGCATTGCTTGTCGTGATCTCCGAACCTCCACTCCGTATGGACAGGGCTTGGGCTTCGGACGACTTGATTCGGAGGCCTGGCGCTTGGACGAGGCCTTGAAAGCGACCTTTGCCGCGAACCTTCGGTGAGCCGTGGGACAAATTTTTGCATGAGAAGAAGAGGTGAGGTGGAGAAGTCTGTTGCAGCGCATGAGGTACAACCGGCCGTCGTGGGCTTGGATCCAGGAGCACAAATCTAATTAGTTTATTCCGTTGCAATCGTGCCTTCACATGCTTTGTCTGTCCTTTCAGGAGTTCACCTTGCAAGTGACCTGGAACGCATTGCTTTTGTGCTGGACCTGCTTGACCCATGCTTTCAAGAGAACCCCTGTTTTTCTGTAGTGTCTTTCTTTCTCCTGTCTGGTGCTGCCCTTTTTGATCGGCAAGAGGCGATGGTTTCCAAGCTCCTGCTGGGTTTCCAACTGGAGCTGTACGATGAGGAAGGGAGCCCGACTGAGGTATTCTCTCGTCAGCTTGCAGTAGATAAGAGTGTGTCACCGACCCAGACTCTGTCGGGTATTGTCGAACGAAGAATGTTGTCAGTTGTCAGCACCGGCTGCCAGGCAGAGTTTCATATGATCTACTGGCATTTGCCTCAGAGCGTTTGGCAAGAGAATGCACGTTGCAGGACCTGTCGGACACTCATTCCGGGTTGGGGACGAGCGTCCGAGGTATGTGGATTATTTGCTTGGCCTGCGCATCTACAACCTCAACGTTCCGCTGCTGCATTTCTGACTCTGCATTGCTGACTGTTTGCATTTCGGTATCTGGGGCATTTTGATGGTGTTGGAGCCTCTATCGCACGACGAAGCAGTATCGGCGATCTGGCAGTAGGCACGGGTGTCCATCCTGGAAGACGCTGCTGAGGAAGTCTTCCATTCAAAGGAAGCCACTGCAGGAGGCATCTTGACATGCAGGGGCCAGCTTGGTCATCCAAGTGCATGATTTGCTACTGGTAGATGTTTTTTTCATTATATTAGCATTGGAGCGTTTGCAATGCCTCATGTAGGCGAATGCAGCTGTTCGATGTCTAAGTTGTGTGCGCGAAGGTGGCAAGAAGAAGTCCCATCCACGGCCCAAGGTAAGCTTGTTTGTGGATGGGGGGTCGGGAAAGTCATCTTGAACGAACTTTTCGAAGCTGTTTGGCACTTCCTTCTTGGATTTGGACACGGGGAGTGGAGGTTGCTAGATCACACGTTTGATCGCGGGAGTGGACGTGGGATTCTGCTTCAATGCTTCACTTTTGGCTTTTGCAGGATGCGTTGGGGAAGCTGAAGCCGAGGCGAGGCTCCTGTCTTCTCTTTCACTTCGTTCTCTCTCTCTTGGTGCGCAGCCCCTAGAGTAAGAGCCCTCGAAGAGTGCGGGAGTGCCCCTGCAAGAGAGGCTTCCCTTTCCCCTTGAAGGAATCCTCCGACGAGCTTGCTGTTGCTCGAAGCGACGCAAAGCCTGGCTTGGACCCTGAGCAGCGTTGTCTTTTGCGCAAGACTCACAAGACCCCAAAGAGATCCTCAGAGTCTGGAAGGTGCGTGGGCTGTTCAGAGCTTTGGCCTTCTGCTGCTGGATCCCCAGGACTCGGTCAAACCTGGGCTTTGCAGGGGCTCCTGTGTGAGGCCACGGGCTTCTGTCCAGCCCTCCAGCAGTGGAAGCTGGCTTGTGCCAGCGCTTCGTTTTGAGGCCTGGTACTGCAAACCTTTCCATGTTCAGCCGGCAGGCCATCGTCTTGTCGACTGCCTCCCTTCATGCAGGTTCAGAAGCCTTGAGCAATTCCGCTTGCCGCATCTGCGTGGGGCTTGTGAAGATCTGATTCCTTCCAGTGCATGCTTCTTCTGAGCCTGAAGCAGCGGCTTAGGATGGCTTAGGGTTGAATCGTCGCAAGCGACGCATCTGCGAACTTGCTGGAGCATCTGCGAATCGTAGCCTCTTGTTTCGGACGAGAGCTGAGCTGAGGCCGTCCTTCGAGGACTTCAAGCAGTCGGCCGTCCTTGCCCAGGACCCCAAACAAATCGTCGAAGGCGTGGACTCTTCCTGGCTTCGCCCTTCGCCGCCCCAAAACAGGACTCCACGGAAAGGCGCTCCGTGCTCCAAGCCTCACAAAACTCACTCTTGGAGGCAGGGACACGCAGCCAGCATTGCTTCTTCCCTTCCCTCTTTGCCTTCGACAGGCCACGCAGCTCTTGGACAGGGTCCAGCCAACCCTGAAGGAGGCGAAGCGCTCCGAGAATAGACTCAGCGTTTTGCATGTCTGTCTTGCTTGGCCAGGAGAGCGCCGAGTGTGCCGCACTGGCGCAGTCATTGCGTCGTGTGGTCGTCCGCGCCTGAGGACAGGTTGATGCGCAGTGTAGCACACTGGTTTGCAGCTTCAGGTGGCCAACCAGCTAGGAGTCACCCAGCTGCTGCGGTGCCTGGACTCTGGAGCAGAGGCCCAGCTTTTCAATTACTCTTTCTTTAGTCCAAGCATGTTCAAGTTAAGCCTGGCTCTGCCCTTGTCGAACTAGCTTTTTTCTAAAGCAAGCGACCAGGCGAATGCAGACATTGAATATGCCTTCTCATACAGGGTCGGTGCACGGCTTCCCACAGGAGTTGGCGCACAAGAGAGTCACAGTTCTCGCCTCAGACTGATACGAGTATGCAGCAGCATCAAGTGCTGACAGCTTTTATACTATAGGAGGTCTAGGGGCGCGGCACCAGTTCATTATTTCCGAACTGTATGACCTGCATGAAACTGGGTTCCTTGGAAGTGACGACAAGGCCGAGCTCGTCCATCACAAGCAGTTCGTGTCTCTCCAGGTGCTGCACAAGCTTTCTTTCGGCGGAATCGTAGACCCAATATACTAGTAGTATGTACTGCATGTCAGAGATGCCACTGTACCTTGCTGAGCTCCTGATAAGGTTGACCCATTTTAGAGTTGTCAGGGTTTTGCGCTCAATTCCTGCCAGCCTCTTCATGGAAAAAGCTGGGGTCATTGCCTGCACGTTGTTTTTCTGATCTACCAGGTCGTCGACAAGTGAGTGCTCTACCGAGCCCCGGAGCAAATCTCTCTGTGACTCCGAGTGCAGAGCAGAGCGCACACCTCAGAGCCCAAGAAGGCAGCTGATTGGTGTTTCGTCTCATCCAGGTCAGGTGCCTGTCCACATGTAGTCTTGACAGCCTTGCTTGACTGCATGGCAAGTGGGGCAGTGGTACGTTGCACTAGTGTGAACTGAAGCCGCAGTGCCCAAGTGCCCAGGGCAGCCTTTCGCTGTTTGTGATAGGCATGCAATGCAGGCAGTAGCAGAGGCCTTAACAAAAAAGCAAGAGAGCTGCAAGAAAGGCGGTCTTGGACATTCGTTGTATGACAGCCTACTAGCGAAGACTCACGAAGCAAAATGTGCACCGTAGCAGGATAGTGCGACCACTGGGCGGTTATCAACTCGAAAGACAGGAGAAGCCCACGTGCGTCTGGAGCTTGTGCACAGCGAAGGAGACGTCCTATCTGTGCCATTCATACACAAACAACACGCTAGCTGGCCTGAGCTCAAGCTTTGTGCGGATGGGCAGCAGAAGCAATTCCAGGCGGAGGCCTGCACTCATAGTGCGCCTTGAGCTTGTGCGGCCGATCGCTCCGGTAGTAGAGGGAGAGGGCAGAGAGGGCGGAGAGGGCGCAGAGGAGGCTGAGAGGAAGAGGGAGGCAACTTCGTTTTCGCCAGCGAGATTCGGCCTCAAACTCTTCATTCATGGTAAATGCTCCTCCATGCAAGCTTGTGGGGCAGGAGCGAAAGCCGCGGCCGAAAGGCACAGTGCAGAAAGACCTGACATGTTCGTGACTGTATTGCAATGTTTCCAGAATGCATGTTCCGGAGCACGATTCCAGCTTTCCATAGCTGCCGAAGTCACCCGCAGCTCGTTGACCTTTTCTGACCCAGAGCCTAGAAGTGTTCCATGAGACCAGTCCAGGCACCCAGCCGCCGTGCGTCTCGCTCACGCTCGAGGCGGTGCGGTGACGGGCTTGCACAGCCCGCCCGTGTGAAAGGATCAAGTCTTTCTGTTTCCACACCCCCCCCCGCCGCATGCAGTTGTTGCATGTTGTTGCCCATTGCCAAAGCAAAGCTGGCCAGGTCCGACTCTCGCCGGCCACGGCGGCAGGACTCGCGGAGCAGGCGCCATGTACCAACAACCCGGAAACTCTGGTGTTTGCGGCCCAACCTGATCGGATCAGAATGTCACTTGGGCATTAGGGACTGACCTCGGACTCGCTTGGGCAGCCCCCAGACCTTGAATTGCTGGGCAAAGCAGAGTCAATGTCTTGCTTAGGCGCTCTCGAACGCCCCCGAAGCGGCGAGGTCGCTCGCCTTCCAATCGGAGGTGCAGCTGGGCAGGGCTACTGAGGCTGCTGGTATGCTAGTAGCACTGCTGAGCTGAGCACGGCAACGCCTGGCTTTGAAAGCTGTGCAGGAAGCGCAGCAGCTCAGGGGGCCGTCGTTCTCGATCCCCTCGCTCGCGCTCCTTGGCAGAAAACAAGTGCAGCAAGGCTGGCAAGCAAGGCTGGCAAGCAAGGCTGGCAGTTGCCACCCCAGACTCCCAGCAAGGTGACAAGAAGTACAAGAAGCTTCCAGATGATATGGCGGACAAGAGGCTCATCGCAGCGTTGTGCGATAGATTGGCAGTCTCAGCATTCGCAGAATGACCGACAGACAGGTTCTACGGGACGATGAGAATGGTGAACAAAGGATCCGGCTTTGGTTTCATCTCGTGCAGAGCTCAAGCTTTATTGAAGCCAGGGTTCAGCTCCAAGGCATTCGGACCCGTCAATACTGCAGTTGCCGAGGTGTCCTGAAACTCGGGCAGATGCTTGGTTCAACTGAAGATGCCAATCTTGGCTTCATGCTTTGTTGAATTGGATGCGCAACATACCTGCTTCGCAGCCGATGTAGCATCGCATCGTGGCTGATATTTGTTTAGTTTTGCTGAGTTGTTGGCAAGTGTGGCAGCAAGGAGTTCGGCAGAGATGTCTTCGTGGATCTGAACCGGTACTCGCACTTGCTTATACCCAGAAAGGGGCTGTGCGGTCCGGCTCAGTGTCCGGCTCCGGTCGATCGTTGCTCTCGCTGGCCAGGTTGCCGCCCAGCTGTGATCGTGAAGGAGACAAAGTGCAGAGCTCAGAGTTCTCGGATTGAGAGCCGGGTTATTCGGGAATGGCGAGCCTGAATAGGAGACTCATCCATCGCTTGTATGGTCTAGGAGTTAACCGATGAGAATCATGGGATCAGCGGAGGATGTGAAAGGTAGGAGGGTCATCGGACCCCGCGCACTGCCGGGCCTCCGACAAACAACGACATGTAGCACGACTACGGATGTTGAGCCATATGGGTGGTTGTCAAAATTATGGTCCCTTTTCGGGTCCTTATCATAATACGGCACCTCATGTTTAGGGTACCCCAAAATGGACCATAATATTGACAACTACCCACATGGCAGCAGCTTTCAGGTCAGCTTCAAACTGGTGGTGGGAAGGAAAGGTTACGCCGAAGCGACAGGCGCTTGGCACTCAGTGTCTCCAAGGCATGCTCGGAGCCTGGTGCAGGTGTTTGAGCAGAGCACCTCTCACATCTCATCTCTTTGTGCCAGGTGGAGAGAGCATGATGACAATCTTGCTTGACAACCCATTGAGGAGGGTTAGTTCAATTGGCAGAGCCGGAGACATGATCATCTTTGTATCCTGCAAAAACAATCGTGTAAGCAGATGCATATGATCGCGCAAACTCCAATTAGCTGAAACTCTTGGGTTGCCGGGACATTGCTTCGAATTTGAGTAACCTCGCGGCCTATACTCCACGGCGTTAAAAAAAAATACTTATAGATAAAGATCATATTTTCTTATAAGGGACGGGAAATAGACGAAAACCATAGACGAAAACCATTGACCAAAATTTCCTAAAAAATCGCAGAGGGAGGGAGACGGGGAGAAGAAGGGACAGGGAGGGGAGGGAACGAGAGGGAAGGAGAGAGGGAGAGGGAGGAAGAGGGAGAGAAAGAGAGGGGAACCCCCCGCATCATAATATTGGCGAAAGAAAGAGAGAGGGAGCCCCAACGGCTCATCGAGATGAGGCGCAAGGCGGGGATTGATAGGTAAAATTCAGGGGGGTTTGATGGTCCAAACCGGCCAGAGGACGTTCTTTTTCACCAGAGACTTCCTAGTGCGCACCAGTGCGCGGGGGGAGGGAGACTGACCCCTTGGCTACGTGCAAGCAGGAGGGAGAGGGATGGGGGGGTACGTTGATTTTCAATATTTGATTATTTCAAAATTTATTTTTTAGAGAATAAATTTCTAGAGAATAATAGAGAATAAGAAGAAAATATTCTCTAATAAACCGGTGTCGTGCCGCTTGCGTGCATGATTTTGTGCGCGCCCTGGTCCCC